>JAPYMA010000380.1:0-63736 GCA_035041965.1 Anisakis pegreffii
CGGAAAGATATATGTTTTTCTGAATTCAGAGATTCCTCTGGATCGACTGGTGTACATATATTTATGCGTTATTGGGCAAACTTGAGGAGACAGTAGGCTCGAAGATGGCAAACCGCATTTCATTAAGAAAATAGCCATATCTCCTCAAGAAAGCAAAATCGCTCGACAAAATATATGTTTCTCAGAAAGTAGAGATTCTGAGCAATCGAATGGTGCAAATAGTTGATATGTTACCGGATAAAGCTGAGGGTGCTGGTACCTTGAATATTTAAACGCCTATATTGCTGTATTAATGTACAACATTCATCTATAGTGATACAATGTCCATTGAATGAGTCCCTCTGCGCAAATTGAGATGGCTTTAGAAAAATAGCTATATCTCGTCAAGAAACCAAAAACACTCGGAAATATGTATGTTTTTCTGAATTTAGAGATTCCTCTGGATCGACTGGTGTACAAATATTTATGTGTTATTGGGCAAACTTTAGGAGACAGTAGGCTCGAAGATGGCAAACCGCATTTCATAAAGAAAATAACCACATCTCCTCAAGAAAGCAAAATCGCTCGACAAAATATATGTTTCTCAGAAAGTAGAGATTCTGAGCAATCGAATGGTGTAAAGAAGTTGATATGTTACCGGATAAAGCTGAGGGTACTGGTACCTTGAATATTTAAACGTCTTTATTGCTGTATTAATGTACAACATTGATGTATAGTGATACAATGTGCATTGAATGAGTCCCTCTGCGCAAATCGAGATGGCTTTAGAAAAATAGCTATATCTCGTCAAGAAACCAAAAACACTCGGAAAGATATATGTTTTTCTGAATTCAGAGATTCCTCTGCATCGACTGGTGTACAAATATTTATGTGTTATTGGGCAAACTTGAGGAGACAGTAGGCTCGAAGATGGCAAACCGCATTTCATAAAGAAAATAACCATATCTCCTCAAGAAAGCAAAATCGCTCGACAAAATATGTGTTTCTCAGAAAGTAGAGATTCTGAGCAATCGAATGGTGCAAAGAAATTGATATGTTACCGGATAAAGCTGAGGGTGCTGGTACGTTGAATATTTAAACGCCTTTATTGCTGTATTAATGTACAACATTGACCTATAGTGATACGATGTGCATTGAATGAGTCCCTCTGGGCAAATTGAGATGACTTTAGAAAAATTGCTATATCTCGTCAAGAAACCAAAAACACTCGGAAATATGTATGTTTTTCTGAATTTAGAGATTTCTGAACGCCTATATTGCTATATTAATGTACAACATTGATCTATTGTGATACAATGTGCATTGAATGAGTCCCTCTGCGCAAATCGAGATGGCTTTAGAAAAATAGCTATATCTCGTCAAGAAACCAAAAACACTCGGGAAGACATATGTTTTTCTGCATTTAGAGATTCCTCTGGATCGACTGGTGTACAAATATTTGTGTGTTATTGGGCAAATTGAGGAGACAGTAGGCTCGAAGATGGCAAGCCGCATTTCATAAAGAAAATAACCATATCTCCTGAAGAAAGCAAAATCGCTCGACAAAATATATGATTCTCAGAAAGTAGAGATTCTGAGCAATCGAATGGTGCAAGGAAATTGATATGTTACCGGATAAAGCTGAGGGTACTGGTACCTTGAATATTTAAACGCCTTTATTGCTGTATTAATGTACAACATTGATGTATAGTGATACAATGTGCATTGAATGAGTCCCTCTGCGCAAATCGAGATGGCTTTAGAAAAATAGCTATATCTGGACAAGAAACCAAATACACTCGGAAAGATATATGTTTTTCTGAATTCAGAGATTCCTCTGGATCGACTGGTGTACATATATTTATGCGTTATTGGGCAAACTTTAGGAGACAGTAGGCTCGAAGATGGCAAACCGCATTTCATAAAGAAAATAACCACATCTCCTCAAGAAAGCAAAATCGCTCGACAAAATATATGTTTCTCAGAAAGTAGAGATTCTGAGCAATCGAATGGTGCAAAGAAATTGATATGTTACCGGATAAAGCTGAGGGTGCTGGTACCTTGAATATTTAAACGCCTTTATTGCTGTATTAATGTACAACATTGATCTATAGTGATACAATGTGCATTGAATGAGTCCCTCTGCGCAAATTGAGATGGCTTTAGAAAAATAGCTATATCTCGTCAAGAAACCAAAAACACTCGGAAATATGTATGTTTTTCTGAATTTAGAGATTCCTCTGGATCGACTGGTGTACAAATATTTATGTGTTATTGGGCAAACTTTAGGAGACAGTAGGCTCGAAGATGGCAAACCGCATTTCATAAAGAAAATAACCACATCTCCTCAAGAAAGCAAAATCGCTCGACAATATATATGTTTCTCAGAAAGTAGAGATTCTGAGCAATCGAATGGTGTAAAGAAATTGTTATGTTACCGGATAAAGCTGAGGGTACTGATACCTTGAATATTTAAACGTCTTTATTGCTGTATTAATGTACAACATTGATGTATAGTGATACAATGTGCATTGAATGAGTCCCTCTGCGCTAATTGAGATGGCTTTAGAAAAATAGCTATATCTCGTCAAGAAACCAAAAACACTCGGAAAGATATATGTTTTTCTGAATTCAGAGATTCCTCTGCATCGACTGGTGTACAAATATTTATGTGTTATTGGGCAAACTTGAGGAGACAGTAGGCTCGAAGATGGCAATCCGCATATCATTAGGAAAATAGCCATATCTCCTTAAGAAAGCAAAATCGCTCGACGAAATATATGTTTCTCAGAAAGTAGAGATTCTGAGCAATCGAATGGTGCAAAGAAATTGATATGTTACCGGATAAAGCTGAGGGTACTGGTACCTTGAATATTTAAACGCCTTTATTGCTGTATTAATGTACAACATTGATGTATAGTGATACAATGTGCATTGAATGAGTCCCTCTGCGCAAATCGAGATGGCTTTAGAAAAATAGCTATATCTCGTCAAGAAACCAAAAACACTCGGAAAGATATATGTTTTTCTGAATTCAGAGATTCCTCTGCATCGACTGGTGTACAAATATTTATGTGTTATTGGGCAAACTTGAGGAGACAGTAGGCTCGAAGATGGCAAACCGCATTTCATAAAGAAAATAACCATATCTCCTCAAGAAAGCAAAATCGCTCGACAAAATATGTGTTTCTCAGAAAGTAGAGATTCTGAGCAATCGAATGGTGCAAAGAAATTGATATGTTACCGGATAAAGCTGAGGGTGCTGGTACGTTGAATATTTAAACGCCTTTATTGCTGTATTAATGTACAACATTGACCTATAGTGATACGATGTGCATTGAATGAGTCCCTCTGGGCAAATTGAGATGACTTTAGAAAAATTGCTATATCTCGTCAAGAAACCAAAAACACTCGGAAATATGTATGTTTTTCTGAATTTAGAGATTTCTGAACGCCTATATTGCTATATTAATGTACAACATTGATCTATTGTGATACAATGTGCATTGAATGAGTCCCTCTGCGCAAATCGAGATGGCTTTAGAAAAATAGCTATATCTCGTCAAGAAACCAAAAACACTCGGAAAGATATATGTTTTTCTGAATTCAGAGATTCCTCTGCATCGACTGGTGTACAAATATTTATGTGTTATTGGGCAAACTTGAGGAGACAGTAGGCTCGAAGATGGCAAACCGCATTTCATAAAGAAAATAACCATATCTCCTGAAGAAAGCAAAATCGCTCGACAAAATATATGTTTCTCAGAAAATAGAGATTCTGAGCAATCGAATGGTGCAAAGAAATTGATATGTTACCGGATAAAGCTGAGGGTACTGGTACCTTGAATATTTAAACGCCTTTATTGCTGTATTAATGTACAACATTGATGTATAGTGATACAATGTGCATTGAATGAGTCCCTCTGCGCAAATCGAGATGGCTTTAGAAAAATAGCTATATCTCGTCAAGAAACCAAAAACACTCGGAAAGATATATGTTTTTCTGAATTCAGAGATTCCTCTGCATCGACTGGTGTACAAATATTTATGTGTTATTGGGCAAACTTGAGGAGACAGTAGGCTCGAAGATGGCAAACCGCATTTCATAAAGAAAATAACCATATCTCCTCAAGAAAGCAAAATCGCTCGACAAAATATATGTTTCTCAGAAAGTAGAGATTCTGAGCAATCGAATGGTGCAAGGAAATTGATATGTTACCGGATAAAGCTGAGGGTACTGGTACCTTGAATATTTAAACGCCTTTATTGCTGTATTAATGTACAACATTGATGTATAGTGATACAATGTGCATTGAATGAGTCCCTCTGCGCAAATCGAGATGGCTTTAGAAAAATAGCTATATCTCGTCAAGAAACCAAAAACACTCGGAAAGATATATGTTTTTCTGAATTCAGAGATTCCTCTGCATCGACTGGTGTACAAATATTTATGTGTTATTGGGCAAACTTGAGGAGACAGTAGGCTCGAAGATGGCAAACCGCATTTCATAAAGAAAATAACCATATCTCCTCAAGAAAGCAAAATCGCTCGACAAAATATATGTTTTTCAGAAAGTAGAGATTCTGAGCAATCGAATGGTGCAAAGATCTTCATATGTTGCCGGATAAAGTTGGGGGTACTAGTTCCTTGATGATTTACCTGGTACCTGAGGTTCATATTTATGGGTATTAAAAGTTTAGGAAACGAACAACAATCACATATTTATTCTCAACAAAATATCCTGAATGGACGGTGATCTGGTTGATCACTGCATAAGTACACTACCCCGGTTTCTTACTGCACTTCTTATGGTGCTTGTGGCATCAGTACCTCCTGTTGTGGCATTAGTACGTCCTCTTCTGGCATCAATACCCCCTCTTCTGGCATCATTACCTCCTGCCGGAATCATTCGTTTGAATACCTTCCATTTTCTCAATTAAGAGTGATTTAGGCATGTTCAGCATAGCTTTCTTTCCAAACTTGCCGTCAGAAGGTGCTTTCATACAGGTTGTCTAAAGATGGCAACCATATCTAAATCATCGACAGTTCTGACAACAACTGACCGCAGGCCAGACCACCTTATACGCGATCGTACTTCTCATGATTGAGTTGTTTGTTTCTCAATAACTGACTGATCAGTTTTCATAAACTCATCCATCATTTGAATATTTGAAATGCTACCAAATTTGAATTGTGATTCAGCAAATTTTCTAGATTGATTCGTGAACGTTTAAGATAATCACTTAATTAGATACGAGCCAAATGGTGCAGCAACGCAATTGAAGCTCGGTATGATTTGGAACTTTTTGAATGGATAACGTTGCATATGCACATTGTGGGTATGAGTCTGAGGGTATAACTGCTTTTACGACTGGGTTATTTGTAGAAGGCATTGTCGCCGCTAGAATGTGTTCTCAACGAATCTGTACCAAGATTTGATACGAAACACAAGATCGTTGACGAAGCGCTACATGTTCTTTGTACAGCACTCAAACGCAGTTCCGATTGCTCACTTGAGGTGTAATCTCCTGATCAGTTGCCAGTAATCAATTGTTCCAAAATAACACTCATTGACAGTCCATTTGATGCGAAAACTCGTAATTGAAATATGGCCGACCGACTGCGTTCAATATATTTCACGTATAATGAATATATTGTAGAACATCTTATTGCATAATGCTCATAGCAAATACGTCGTATTCGTTACTTTTAGCGATTGCTAACCAAACACGAACGACATTCGATATGTGCGTTAATGAGTAGTTGTGTGATATAGTTTTGGATGGCAGCTGGAGTACGGAACAAAATCGAAAATGCTACCATCGATGCATTGCTCCTCATATCCTTTCGGACGACTGAATAATTTCTATGTTCACATGTGTTTCTGTTGAAGATATATTTATTCCCAGTTGGTTGTTTTGTATGGGTGAACTATGTAAATGTTTCTTTGAATGTTCAAAACTCACTGTAACAATTCAAATGTTGAACCTCAAAGAATACCTTCAATGTTCCATAATTCAAGTAATATTCGACTAGATTATGGGTATTAAAAGTTTAGGAAACGAACAACAACCACATATTTATTCTCAACAAAATATCCTGAATGGACGGTGATCTGGTTGATCACTCAAAAAGTACACTACTCCGGTTTCTTACTGCATTTCATATGGTGTTTGTGGACCAGTACCTCCTATTCATTGCAATACGTCCTCTTCTGGCATTATTACCTCCTGTTGTGGCATCATTACCTTCTGTTGTGGCATCATCACCTCCTGTCGGAATCATTCTTTTGAACGTATCTTCTCCAATCCTGAAAATTGTTTCTTTACTCATCTTGTAACAATATGTTCTATTTGTTTTCGAAATGAATCACGAAAAGAATTTATGCTATCGCTACTTCTAGGGTTTATGTTTTAAAACCACGACTAACGTTATCCTACAAATTATTTGAAATTTGTTTTTAGTCTAAATGAAGGTGCGATGAGGTTTTTGCGTCGGAATAATATGGTCGAATGGGGCGTGACTGAGGAAGAAGCAAGCAAATAACCCTGTATTCATCCAGTACTCGAAACTGCTGTTTGTTGGGCGTTTCAATAGCCAAGTGACTTTTAGAACGTCCTGAAAATAAGTATAGTTTTGTCACAAAATCAAAAGATCTGTTGTTCTGTGTCGTCCGATCTGAACCAATTTTCATCGTTTCTATGTTCGATCCGAAGGATTTCGTGGGCACAGTGGTCCAGTGAAATGAAACTCGTTTAAATGGCAAAAAGTACACTACCCCGGTTCTTTCTTGGTAGCATTGGCCGACAGTTGCGCCCACGGAGTTTGAAAATGTGACCGAGTATGCGATAAGTCCACTATCTAGATAGGTACCACAGACGGGATAATGAACAGCTTCTGCAAATTGGAGCATTTCCGAATAGATGTAATGAGTTAACGAGGTTGACTCGCGAAAGTCCGTTTAAGGAACATGATTTTAAATGCTCATAAAAATTCAACAAAAGCATCTATTAGGAAGATCTTTCATTTGCACATTTATAGATTGCACACCTTTCTCTCAATATAGCAAACCTCCTGTCGGATATGTTTCAGTGCTATACCTCAGAAAACAGGTCATTGATAATTCACTGAAAATATGCGAATTTGGGCTTTTTGAAAAAAGATTTCGAAACTGCCAGAAGAAAGTACTGGTTTGAAATTTTCCACAAAAGAATTAGTTGAACTTATTTTTGTTAATCAGCTTATGAATTGCCGTTGTGAAAGTAAAGGATATGCATCGATATCAACAAGTTCTGTGAACAATAAAGAGAATGAAGTGAAAAATAAAGAACCGTAAACTCACCACCCTGTCGGCCATCGCTGTATTTGTAAACATTCAACAATCCCGTAATTGTGCCATTCACGTGTTCAAGATGCAAAATTGACTTCTTTTCGTTGATCCAAGCACCATCAGGACTATCGCAAGCAAACGTCAACGAAACTGCTGATACGGAGACAAACAGGCACAGCAACAAACCATTGATAGTAGCCATATTCTTTCGCATGTAGCACCTCTGTCGACAGTGATACTCTTCTGGAACGATCCACTGCTTTTATAAACTTCTTTATCTTGATTTTGAAAACTGATATGAGATCCAACTCTAAGCACTACATATGCATGCATTTGCCATTCCCACTATTAAGCAAAAGGATTGAAATCTCAAATTATCAAATAATATTTTCGGGAAAAGATGCAAATATTAATCAGTCAACTGATATGTTATCAGTCGAACGAAACGCTCGAATGATATTCGAAAGCACTCTTTATCAAACCTCGACTCAAGAGTCGTCGAATACTTGATGCCGTCACATATCAAGGAATCGTAGCGAACACCAAGCCCTAATTCATAGCTATTTTCTTGCGTATCGTAAGTGTTTCATTCGATCACTACCATATATCATTTACTCAGATCGCAATAAAATTAGAATGGGATTTTCAGTTTTCACCGTTGGCTAATTTCGAACGACGTTTCACAACATTCCACTTGGAACGATCACCTTCGTCCGATCTGTTCCTTGGATATAATTCTTTGGGGATATAAATCTGAATACCGCATTTTAAGAAAGTATGCTTGACTTGGACATAGATAGCCAATTTGTAAAACGATTATGTCTTTTGGCTCTCATCTTCTTTGACTGTTCAGATTTTGGTCACGTTAACTTTCCCCTTCCAGTTTAATCTCTTATTTTCAGTTGTTGACATTATTCACGTTCTTCTGCATACTACCTGGTGATAAAGCTATAGCACAACATTTTGCAGTAAAACGATAATCACTAACATTAATTCAGTTCAAAAACAAAATGTTTTTATTCGCATGTTAATGATGACCTGTTCAGGCCAACATACTTGTTAATGCGTATATCCGTTTAGATACCCATTGAAAATTATCACTGATAAACTGACAATGAATGTGATTCTAATGACGCAGAATGATAACACAAATTGAAGTCGATACCAGAAAGGAAAAATTAAGATACTATAAAACCCGTGGCTTAAAATATTCACAAGATTAGAAGCTAAAAGTTCTATGTGCAATACAAACATATCTCCCTCGTTGATTTTCAAAAGCATATGGAAAGTTGCGTTTTAAAAAACCATACATATGACTGATCTATTCCAACGTTTACTGTTCTATTCTTCTCAAGTTTTACAATAAACTATTCTAGAAAAAAACTTTTTTGGCATTAAATGAGGTGCGTCACTGACAGAACAAATCGTATTATACAGAAATAAAAGCCGACAGCTAAAAGTCGGTGTTTGCGATAATCGGACACTCGTGAATGAAGTGATCTCAAGTTCGGATTGCTACTTTCTAGTGTTTTTTCAGCACTTTCATATTACAACGTGCCCGTTAGCAATGCACCTGCTCTAAACGCACTTGTTCTTTGCAACGAAACATTGCACGGTAACAACACTAATTCAAATTACTGCTAAACAGCAATCATATAAATGATTTCGAATGAAAACTCGAAACACGAAAAATACTGAATGACATTCTAAAGTATAGCTGGAGGCGGAAAAGAGGAATGTTTGTGACCTGAAGCAGACACACTATCCGAAAAACTGGAAAGCCTTCGTTCCCATCCGTAATGCAGATACACCGTCTTCTTGAAAGTGCTTTAATATTTTATTCATTAAAAATCATACGATATGTTATTGGAGGCAAACGGCTGAAAATTAAGGTTCGCTGAAGCGAAATTTGATTCAGACGTATAAAAAGCAAGTGAACGTATCCTAAATATCGTCGAACTGTTCAAAATATGAGAATATTTACTCATTTTGTTCGGTGCGACAAATTGAATTCCTTGAAATGAATGAATTGCTTTCATTTACAAACAATAACCTCTGCTATGGAATATCGATTTTCTGACATTCGCTTTCACTTCTCTTCTTCGAAAATTAACACAAATATAACTGTTATCAATATTATTGATATTGAAAACACAATTACATTTGCTCCCATCAACAATATTATATTTTTATTACTTTGTTATTTGCGATTTCCTTTTCAATGTTTCGCTTTTATTTGCATACATTAAGCTGCATTCTTGACAGTTCAGGGTATATTCAAAACTCGTTCTTATTCACTTCCTTGTTCTCATGTCATCGAAAGATCTGAAAATAACAGTTCTAGTGACAGTAAGAATGATAATGATAAGGAGAACTATACTTCAAAGCGATCGTAAAAGTTTTCTTTAACCGTATCATCGCACAAGGCGGACTTTTGTTTGTGATGAGGAGAAACGGAGCATAAACTAAAATGACCTATTAGTTATTGATAAGTTTCATGCCATCTTCAAAATATGAACATTTGTTCATCGTATCATACAAACACTGCTGAAGCGATTACCTTTTGCAAATTATTAATGTGAAATTTTGTCGTTGACATTCCGTGGTGACCACTGTATTGAAGCATGATTTGCTGCACGCAAAAATGGCGATTGATTGTGATTTAAAACATCTTCAAACTGTACCTTTCATTTCATCTGAAACGCAATTTCTGCTTTATCAAATGCACTACATTTTGTTTTGTTTTTTAAAATTACTTTCCCAATTACTTCCAAATTTCTACCAAATTTTCGTTGAAACCGCATTTAACTCAATCATTTTTCGCAAACGAAATTACCTCTTAGCAGATCTGCTAAGCAATGACTAGATCACAGATTTTTCCTTTTGAAAATAAGAAGAAAGATGAAGACGTATATCACAAAAAAAGAAAATATATGAAAAATCCACGATCCAATCCTCGTTTCCTAGCCCTCTAAATTTTCAAAAAATTGTGCGTCGCTCTCTGATGCATATCACCCAATGACACAACAGATAAAAATTCCATTATTTAATTCTGCTAACCTGGTATTTCTTTCGCTTGTGTTAATTCGCTTAATTTTTTCCTTCTCAGTAAATACTACCATCTTCTTCCCACTTATTTTTATTATCCTATCAGGTATGTTATCCATCAGTTCCACTAACCAACTTTCTGAATAGCAATTTGTTCCTTATCAATTTTAGATCAGTTCCGACTGATCCGAAGTGTTTCATGAAGAGAAAATTCTTGGGCGTCAGCATTTTGGACGTGATCTTCTTCGTGTGTTTCACCTGTATTCGTGAATATTTCGGATGAGAGGAGATCGTCCACGAAGGCAGTTGACAGCTTTTGACCGTGATGATTGGAGGAAAGCGGAGTGTTTCGAGCTCTGGTCACCACCATCATTCAAGAACAGAGGATTCTCGTTTCGTCCCAACAGTTCGATCAGAGACTGGTGCACGGTTTCTCATACTAATGAATTCGGATTGAATTGATCCCTTCAATCGGAATCGAATCGTCCAAGCATAAACTTTTATTGGAGGCGTAAAATGCGAACAATTTTGCTCCTAGAGTTTAGAGTACGGCCAACATTTGAATGTGGGGTGCTCATTCGGAAGCATAGTTGCATCCTTTAGTTGTTTCTGGTGGAAATTCCTCACGAAGAGTCACTGGCAGTTTTGAGAATTAACTGCGATAACTTGTCCTTGATGAGTTGTTTCACCTCTCACTGATGGTCATTCATCTCTCCCTAGTGATACTGAATGTGATGTTTTTTGGTGAATTCGAATCTCTAACAGCTATCAACATTGAATTACTTGGAAAACTATTTCTCTGCTATCCTTGCAGAATAGTACGAATAAATTACAGCAGGTGAAATGAGAACCGTATTAATAAATACAATAATGATAAGGACAATGATACATTATAATAAATGTTAATAAGAATAAATAATAATCGTTTAAACAGTATTGATAAATAATAACATTAAAAAACTAATAATAGTAAAACACAGTGATAATAATGAATAGTAATAAATAATAATAAATATAATAATAATAATAACAATAGTAGTAATAATAATAATAATAATAATAATAATAGCAATAATAATAATAATAATAATAATAATAATAATGATAATAATAATAATGATAATAAAACATACAAATATAATAATAAATATAATAACAATAAATAATAATATTGAATATAACAATAATGCAACAAAGGTAATTTATCTCACTGCAGTAATCAAAAGATCACTGGGAAGAGACAAGCGGCCATCAGTGATCTTGAAAACTGTTAAAAACGAAATCTCTTGAAAACTATTCTATTCTATTCTTTTGGGCTCAAACGGCTTTATTCTGTTCCATACTGTTCCTTGCTCATTTGCGAGCTTTAGTTACTTGGTGTGCAAGTCAAATTGTGGTGGAGATGTGATTAAAATTCAGTTCGAAATTTCTTCTCCAGAAATTTCATTGGAAGCTTCAAATTCAGTTCGAAAGTTCTTCTCCAGAAATTTCATTGGAAGCTTCAAATTCAGTTCGAAAGTTCTTCTCCAGAAATTTCATTGGAAGCTTCAAATTCAGTTCGAAAGTTCTTCTCCAGAAATTTCATTGGAAGCTTCAAATTCAGTTCGAAATTTCTTCTCCAAAAATTTCATTGGAAGCTTCAAATTCAGTTCGAAAGTTCTTCGCCAGAAATTTCAAGAACGGAGAAATTCTAGAGCAGTGGTTCTCTCGCTAGGGTGCTCCACTACCCCTTCTCATGATTTGTCGCCGTTACCGCCCCCCCCTCCCACCCTCCCCTGATACAAGAAATTACGTGTTGCTCATCACTGCAATCGATTACGGTTGCATGTGTTGCTCATTATTGCAGTGGATTATGATTGCATGAAAAGCTAATGTCTATGACACGCTCAATTCAGATTGATTTGGATGAATTCTCATTCTTTTCAGACGTGTTGTATTCACTCTATTCATTCGCATGTAATAGCAACAGTACAAGTTATTACATGCGAATACCGTTCTCTTCATGAGTTTTTCTCATTCACTTCGTCTTATTTCACTTCAAATTTCAAATCAATTTTTTATTCTATAGCATATACTATTACTGGATGCGTTGACCAGTGTTGACAGCCGAAATCAACAGTACAGCAATCGAATTGAATTGGTCAGTTCGACAGTCGAACGATTAATTATAGAGTGTATTTAATAGAATGAGAATTTGACTTTAATTGTTGAGTGAAATGAATGAGAAATTAGCAGAAGAAAACACTTTTGTTGATAAAAGTTATGAGAGCGATTGTAACAGCAAGGCAAAGAATGAAAAAAAAACTGTTAAAACGAACGAAAACCTTGTCGTGCCCTGAAGAGCTGATGATACTCAGAGAATAGGAGGATGAGGAGTGCTCCCATCAACTAACCGCATTTACATACCAAAATTAAAAAACACCACCACAATGGCATTCCATCATAAAATGACAACTGCAAGAAATATTAATTTCCCGAGCCCCTCCATTACCCCTTAACACCTCCAAATTACTCAAAATGGATAATTTCACCGCCTATGAGAGCCACTGTTCTAGACGACAGTTATTCAATGAACTCATCGTAAGGAAATTCAATAAGCACTCACGCGACACGAATGAGTCAATTTGCCTGTTTCATAACCTCAGAAGAAAACCTTCGAAATACTTTCCACCTTCAGTCTCATTACTGAAGGTAGTTTGACTGCAATACTGAAAAGATTACAATCAGGTGAGTTGCGAGGCCACACGTCAGGCTTATACGATCAAAAACTATATTCCACTCTCAAATGTTTCTGGCTGTACGAGTTGGCACCGAATTCATCTTGCAATGTTTGTCCATGGATAAACAAATACCGATGAATGATATTTGAAGTGAACACTCACGAAAATGGAAAAGTGTGAATTGCTGAAACAGATACGATAAACACTTCTCAGCATGCAACCACCAATTTATTCACTTCTCAATGACAACCTATGTTACATTCCAGTAACTCAATAGAATAATTTGATCGCAATCAAAACATTGCTCTGTAATGTGATGAAATGTAGAATAATTCAAATTGAATACTTCACTAACATATCTATTTTAAACATCTTCAACTACAGTATTGGCGTAGTTACGTTACGATGAAGAAGTCATTCAGGGAATTGACAGAAATGACTCGAACTCAATATAACACAGTTGCCAGACTGGAGCCAGAGGAGTCATCAGTCAAATGGGAAACTAACTCGAGTCAGGAATGAACATCATATTCATGAACTTTTCAGTTCACGTTACAGTGCGCCTGAAAATGGAGATGAAGCCGTTTTCGTGTGATAATATTGATAGAAAAACGTCAAAACTCGTTTTGGTCCAGACTCAAGCTAAACCTAGTCTCAGGCTGACGCCTGGCCTTTGCTTTACGATCAAACTCTGAACACTTATATATTCAACAGTATTGGACATTTCTGAAGTCAAGCGTCGATAGTTCTCGGTGTCGATTTCTTCCTTAAAAGCTTGTTTTTTTTTTTCAGAAGACCGTCGTTTACAGGTTGATAATGAATTCGTGTGGTGCAATCTGCAGGGTAGCAGTCTGCTGCTCATCAAAATTACAATTCAGAATGAATAAAACTCCAAGGCAACTTCGAAAAATGGCAGAAATTCTGTCCGGTGAAATCATTGGTTGTGATTAGCAGCAACTCAACCATAACATCAGTTCTAAAGTCTTTCAAGCGTAAACACGAACGCAGAACAGAAAAAAAATTACTTCATCGTGAGAAAACACTTCTTAAAGAGCTGTTTTTATGCTACGTGAGAAAAACAATCTTACTTCCTCATTAGAAAACAATTTTGTTTTCGATCAAATTGTTGTTTATGTGGAAAAAGCAATGTTATTGAATCAGTTAATTGTCAGCCCGTTATCAAATAAACCTCTGTCTCAATGACTGGCATGCTGGCCTTACTAAAGCAAGAGTATCATATGAAGTTTTGATTGAAAGAATTCAATCTAGCGGTTTGAAAACGAATTGAAAAAGCTTTACACCCAATCGTATGTCAAATAACGCCTAACCAAACCATCAGTAGATTGTAAAATGCCTAATCACCATGAACTTTCATTTCAAATGAAGCAGTTGAGACTATTTACAATATTTCGTCACAATCAGCACTATTTGAATACTTCACCGCAGTACGATCTCAGAAATTCAATATGAGAAAGTATGAAAATATATACTTCGAATGATAATAATAATCCGAAACGAATCAGTAAAGAATATTACATCACTTTCATCATCATAATCAAATAACGATATTATCAGCCTTGTTCATGTCACAAATATAATCAAAACAAATAAATATTTGGTTTCTGTATGGATACATAATTGAATAGTTCAAAGCAATATGACTGTCTGTCAAAATGTTTCACTGGGATAGTCTGAAGACCGATGATTTTTAACTTTGAAAGGAACGTCTTTATGGAGTTCATCGGGAACAGAATTCGGGTCCCAGTTCCGCCTGAGCCTGGGCCTGGCTCTTAGTCTAATCCCTGACTTAACGTCGAAAATCGGGGCAATATGGAGATGGGACATCTTGATATACCGTGAACTGTCATATTGTGTCATGTATAGAGCATGAAGAACATTGAAAAAAAAAATGATTTCAAGTTTGAATTTGTTGCGTGGCTAAGAATTTATTTCGTTCTATTCTTCGAGCGACGTCGACTCTCGAATAAGCGTCGTCAGTTTGGTCGGTATCCTCCTCTAACGCCAGATCACCTTCATCATTCTGCGATTGCAATCGTTCAGACGCTTCAGTGGTCTGTTGATCATTTGATGGTTCGTCGTTTAGGTCGTTTGGTGAAACATCATTATTTGTGGCTACAATTGGAGAGAGTGATCTGAAACGTTTTAATTAGCAAATGATGAGTGCAATTTGAGTCACTTTAGAAAACGTGAAATGTTCTAGTGAATCGCTTCACTGAACCTAATCAACAAATACACGACTATTTCACTGAATTGTATGGCCGTCGACTAAACGCCAACGTTACCACTAATGTCCTCGGTCGACCAGAACCGATAGAGGCTAATCGGTCGATGTTCACCGAAAATCGGTTGTTGGCACCACTGATCAAGACTGATCGTTCGATTAGTTGCCTTGATAAACCGAATTTCGATGAGCATCCATCGAAGCCGAGTGACGCTCAAGAATGCCCATCGATAAGGTGTTCAGTCGCTAGCCACCAAAAAATCTGATAATCCTCAACTCTAGTCAGTATGAATTATCCTACCGACTTCCTCTACTTTGCTTTGATGTCGTAGTGTTCTCTTTTTGGTTACTACTTTCATCCGGACCACTTTCTTGTGATATTTTTGTCCTAGTCGCGCAATTTGATGCTCTTCTCTGTCTTCGAAGTTCGGTATAATAGCCATCTCGCACTGAGCTGAACATCAAGGTCGTTAGAGTTGACCTGAAATGATTGAAAATGTCTTCAGATATTCACTTAACACACTTATGACTCTATCGGAATCGATTCAAACCGTTAACATGAAATGCATGTATTAATCAAGAACATTTCAGTACCGAATCGTATCAATACGGCTGGTTAATTGTGTCAGTGCATCTGGCCAGTCTACTTCATATATCTCATAATACTTCTTTTCACCGAATATCATTTGTCACAGGCATTACTGAGTTGATTCCACCTAAGAATCCGATATTCACTGAAGAGTGCAAGAACGAGAATTTCGTCCAGATTTCTCATAAATGAATTCAAATGCATCATAAATTTTATCAATCGAAGGATCGAAATGTGAATCTACTCCATAAATGTAACAATTACCATATTTGAAATATTCTTACTAAAAAAGACATTCAAGCTTAATTCCTCATTTTCTCCTCTAATTTTGCAGTTCAGATCTTATTGCTAATAAAATTCACTGTGCATTGATACTTTCACTCAACGAAGATAGTTCTTCAGCAATAAGGCACAATAATTGTTCGATGACTCGATGAATTCATCGAACAAACAGCTTGAATACATCGAGATGCACATCTTACCAAGCAGCAAGAGTATCAGAAGGTTGGTGAACGGCTGCATCTAGAAAGACACATTCAGTGGTGACCGCATCGGCAGTTGAAACGAAATAATCAGGTCTAAAGCCGAACGACCGATATTTAACGTGCTGTTCCCCGAATTCATGCGATAAACGTTGCACATCCTCGGTATCCATCAGTCTCTCAATAACTCCTCTCAAGAATTCACGTAAGTTATCAGCTAATTCACTTCGCTGTTCCTGTAATCATTCATTCGTTCTAATTAAACGTTAGTGCATAATGAAATCCTATTTGCATACCAAATTTCAGTGACGCTTACACTGCACTGGTTATGTTTCTATTCCATTCAGAGTGCTCTCTATTCCTGTTCTATTCCAAGAAATTCAACGAAACATTTCCAGAAGAAAGGACAACTGAAGGGCGGAACAGATCAGTTTGGCAGAAGTGTGGAACAGAAATATCATTACACTAAATAAGTTAATGAAATGAGCTGCAATCCTGTCGTAAAATGTAGAAGTGAATGATTTTGCTAACTGTAAGGATGCGGTAATTTTAACGTTTTCGGAGTGCGTTCACTTCAGAAGCATGGCGATTGTGTCAGTCTACAACATGTTTTACTTGTGCACATGAAGGGGTTTATGGGCATAAGTGCGTGATGACTTACGTTGTTCGATATTCAAAGCAAGATCTTTTCGATTTCTAATGATTTTTAAGAACAGCAATAAGAGCTTATAAAAACGTACGGCAGAAAGCGATTCAACAAAATTTCTGAAATCGTCACGTTTCTCCAATACTCGCCTGTAGATACGTTCAGCAATATCATCCTTTGAATTATCCATACAACCTTTTACAATCTGACGTTGTGACAGAGGTAATACAGGTTTTAACGTTCGACTATTTTGACTGCCTTGACTACTGACACTCAACCTTGAAATTCATCCATTTGTTATCCAAAAATCCATCTTTGACTTTTTCATTTTGCAAATAATTCATCTGTTTTCGTGTGAATAACGGTTGATTGGGTTACAAGGTGTACACATCAATCATTGGAAGGAAAAATGACAGATAGAAACTGCGAGTGATTTACCAAAAAAAATTGGAGTGATAATCAACAATTTGTGTGGCGATTAAAAATCTCACCCCATTCAGTACGTTTATTGGACATCACGACGGTTAATTTCTCAAAAAGTTTCGATAAGGCGCAAACATTGTAAACAAATGCAAATACCGTTTTGCCCCTTTCTTCGTTGCAATACTCAATTTTCGATCATCTGGAATTGTCAATCGAGATAGTGACGCGTTCCGTTGTTTGCTGACGATATTCTCTGTTGATTTCGTATTACCCATTTCAGAATCGAATTTCTCTTCTGAAAATTCAATTTGTTCGAAGTGTTACTCGTTTTAAGTTGGTCGATATGATGAATGCATCCGTCACAAATGCATACAACACATACGTATATGAACATTCACGTCATCAAAAACACGATTGAACCGTTTTTTGAGATTGCAGAAGATACGGTGTTGATAAAAATGAATTGACTTGTTACACGTTGTATGATGAAGTTAGCGTAAATCACGTTCAAATTTCATTCAACAAACTCGCTTTGAATGTCCAACCCATTCAACTAAATTTTCAGCTATTCATGCTGAAAATGTCATTTCATCGAGACTCATCTCAAGAAATATTGTCAGTCGTTTAAATGAAATCTACGTTAACGTTTAAATGAAATCTACGTTAACCAGTCTACATTAACGAGAAATCTGATCAGTTTGAAGTGATTGCGAAGATCTCGATAATAGCTTGAAAGAAGCGCGAAATTCCGAATGACCATCATGAACGGATGAATTTGAATAGAATGAACTGATATAATCACACAGTGCATAATGAATGCTATTGGTAGCTAGAAATAAACATTTTTGAGCAGTATAGCCACTGGTGAGGCTTTTCCGAATGGATGTTCTAGAAGCGGTTATAATGTTGGGTTGATGATCAATGAGAACTAAAATGTTGTCAGTGAGAATATATATCTTAACAACGGGACCATGAAATGTCTTCGGAGAAATGACGAAATGATAAGTGACGATCAGTATTCACCATACACACACACTTCGGCAAATAAAATCGACTGGAAAGTGTTTGGAGGCGCATTGGTTGCAGAGGAGATGAATGAGGAGTGATAAGTTTTTATCATTAGTGGATGGATGCGTTCGATTGGAACAGATCAACGTGATTAAGTGATTAACAACAACGGACAATTGTTTTATGTTAACAACGTGGAACTGTTGTATTTGTCAAGTTGGTGTGATACACTTGCAGATTAATTTCACCCGATCCACTCACAGTGGGGAAACGATCGTTTGCTGCGATACCGAAAATATTTAATCAGTGAATATCGATTGAAATGCATTCGTTTATTTTGTTAACGTACAATTTTTTATTCACTAAAGTTCCCGTATTGTACCCAATTGTGATCTCAAGTTTTAAACATGAATTTTTTGAGGAGGTTCAGTTTAATATTGGTCAATTTCGAACGATCGAAATTTTGTAATCGTATTTGTAGACGTTGAAATGGGATAACATTATGATAATTGCGTTGATTTTCGATGAATTTTATGCTGAAATTATTCGCTCCTTCTAACACCGCAATTAGTTTCATCTTCCTGAAAGGTGCACTGCATTCCATCGTGATGTACCGTGACGTGCTATGCAAATAAAGCAAAAGAAATGATCACTTATACATAGTGTGTATAATATTGAAATGCGTACGCAAGCATAAATAAACATCATCACGTTAATCCTTTTCTCATACCAAACGCCAAAGAATAAACACTCATTCCGATGCATGCAACATTCGTTCACTCAGCTGAATCATTCCATCCAACAGAAAGTAATTTGGTCTCTCTTCCCAATTCTAAATTTAGTGAGTAATTTACTGCAACTGACTACTGACGGAGCGATAAATTTTTGCAATAGAAATGTTCATGATTAATGTGATTCGAGAGAAAGAAAAGCAATATATCATAAAAATTGAAATTATCAGACTTGAAACTTGATGATTTTTGGCCAGCAGCAACCAAATAAAACATCAAATTTCCTGTTATAGAAACAATTGTAAATTATGCAGACAACTATTAAATTATTAAACACACTGACAAATTAAGCATTCTGATTCAAAAATTCTCAATAGCATTATCATTATGAGTTCTATCGCTTGCGAGATACCATAGATGGGCATAATATAGAGAGTTATGATGTCGAAAGCAGCACTAAACTGAGCTATGCCGCAAATATGTGACAACTTCTTTTTCACAGTATGCCGCACAGATGCAGTACTCAATACTTTGGTGTTGAAACTTGAAATTTCAAATCTGAAAACTTGAAGCTTTTTGATAACCCGAAAATTTTCGATTGAGTGGAATGACTACAGTTGATATTGAAGGTTATCATCTGGAAATAATTTCAAGACAAGACGAGACATTTTTTGGTTATTTATCGACTCATCTTGAGAAGAATTTCTGCTTGGAATAAAAAATTTATTTCGTTGCGGAGACCATAAGTTGATGTTTACAAACATAATAAATAATGCAAGAACATGCGTGGTTTTATTGGGTAGGAACTGATGTCTATTGGTCGTGTTAGGAAGTTAGCGTTGAAAATTTGAAGCAAAAAACGATAATTTCTATTATGATGTGACTGTGATAAGTTGACGTAAGTGCTGATTATCTGAATTCCAGAAATGAATAAATACACTACACTTTGTTTTTTAAGAGCAATAATAAGATAAATTTGGAACGAAAATGGCATTTTGAGTGCTAGAAATTGATCGTTGAACGATAAGTTCGGAGAGATGATTTGCTAATGTCTGGGTAGGATGTAGCTTTTTTCTGAAACAAGTGAACATGTGCCGAATGATAAGTTATTTTTAAAGTGAGCGTGGAAAATAACAAGCAATTACAAAATACATGCGATTCAATGAACTCATCAAAGATGCTCCCCTCCAGGTTTTGTATAAGATTGAGTGTTTTTATTCTAATCAGCTGCTGACAATGAGATTGATTTTGAAGCATTTGCTTCTCAATGTAAAACACTGTATTGCATGATAAAAAGCTAAATACTGGAAGAGATTCGACTGTGGTAAAGGATCCAGAAGAATTTTGCAATAACTGCGTAAAATTGATGAAAGTTGATGCGTGGTACTCTTAAGAGTACCATGCATCAATTTTACTTTCATCAATTTCACTTTCAAGTTACCATCTGAGTTAACTTCAAGTTAACTCTTAAGAGTAAAGCGTGAAGCGAAAAATGGGAACTGCAAAGTCTTGAATCGGTAATCTTGTATTTCAGTTGCAAAAAATCATTTCAGATGGGACATATTCTCATAATCGTTGTTTTGGTACTATAATGGTTGATCAATTCAATTCATTCGATAGTTACATACGTGCATTCGATGCTTATTTGATTTATTTCAGTGATAACACATCAATTCTTATCACCTGACCACAACTGAGAGTTTATCATAAAATTAGATTTACTGCTGCAAGAATTCAAAAAACCGTAAAATAAATCGAAGTCATTCCGACGATCAGACAGTTGTAGATGGATAGGTGCACAATTTAGCAGATTTAACAACTCATATGAGAGGAGTCAATAGCAATTTGTTTAATGAATAGATACCACTGAACCTCTATCAAGCAAATGACGTTAATGTAAACTTTGAACTTTTGCAAGATTAAGTATGCAACAACAAATCGATTTCAAGCAGTAATTTTGAAAATTTTTGAGTAGATTTTTGGTAAATGCAAATGATGAATTTTCAACGGATCGATTTTATCTGATAAACTGTAGAAGAGCTCTGAACTGATGAATTTCGTTTTAAATACTCAATATCTATTAATCAGTTCTTGAAAGATCTCCCAAGTGTACGTCTTTTGAGCTTCACTCAAAAAGATCATAAACGAGCAATGTAGAATAGTGAACTGGGCACAACAAAGATTCTGAAAGTAACGAAGAAAGTTGATATTGTTGACGAAAAGATACATGCGAACACAGCATCTCACTGAAGTTGTACAGCGTTCATGAACACAATCTGATTGTCGCCCTACTTCCAATATCAAATTACAAAGCATCAAGAATCAATTGAATTTACTTTCACATAATTCAATTTATTATTTCTTCGACCATTGTCAACGGCCAAATTACACATCTCAATTTGATACAAACAAAAGCAGCACAACATTGATTCGTTGATTCAAAAGAGTACGGTTGATAATTGCTTTACTTCAGCATCTTTATTCTTCATCATATTCATTCGAAGAAGTTAGTCAGCGTGCTCTCATTGTCCAGCACAAAATCGTTGAACTTATCACCGTTCAATTCTGATCAGAACTAACTTTGTCAGCGAGATTCGTTCACTATCAGAGTCGAATTATAAATAACTCGAATGGAATCAGTTGACATGTTAATGGATAATACTAACGCAATATAATAATCGAAACTGTTACAAATCGATAAAAGACAAACCGAGTTGTGATGATTTGTGTAACGAAAATTGTTGTAATCAGTTAGATTTGGAAGTTTCATTTGATTAATTAGTTTAAATTAGCATCTTATTCTGAATACAGTTCTAGCTGAACCGTTGAATCAAAGAAGCAGCAAATGCTCGATGCGTAAACAACTTTATCCCCTTTTCTTTTCGTTAGTAAATAACCAAATGCAGAAAGATCAAAAGTTGTGAAAGCATTTCTGGTTATGGAGCAGTAGGTTTTTGATCATTGGAGAAGTATTGTGCGCCTAAAATTGCATCTCGGCAGCGAACAGGTATCATTTAGATATTCTTCATAATATTCTTTGGAAGGATCCATGTTCCATCATTCTCATGTTGTTTCCGACTTCCATCAGATTCGCTAGAGAACACGGAGAACAACCGAGGATGCTGGTGATAGATCTAATTGAACCAACTTACAGGTGGAATCTGAACGTAACACTATCACTAGTAGCGGTCTTGAGGAGACCACTGAGCTGAATAAGGTATGGAACCGTTTTGAAGTATACGAAAAACAGCAAATGATACTGAACAAAATGCGCTTGTATAAATTACAATCAGAAGCCGTAATCATTATGATGAGCAGTTCACTGAGAATCAATCAGAAAGCATTTTTCATTAAGCATTCATTTTTTTTCAAATTCTAAATATAGAACTTTATTTAATAACAGAACAGCAGCATTGAAATGAAAATTGAAAACTGATTCAATTTGTTGATTATTCCTCAGTCTATTATGCATTAAATCCAAATCGGATATTACTCCTACCCACCCACTTATCTATCTAATTGCTATTGCTTTTGCATTAGCTTATGAAGGTCATTTGTTCATTCGGTGAAAATAATTGTAAAGCAACGGTAACGAATGAATTCACATCATCATCATCACATTATGTGCATCATTCGAACAGTCCATCGTTCCGTTATTACTGCTCGAAATCTATCGATGTTATCTGTCCTCTACGCTAACCGCTAATCACCACCGATAAAAGCATATGCGCTCAGCAGGAAACGAACGAGCAAATTCACCTCAATATGCACTTGGAGTATTTGCGTGGTATTGACGAGGCACCGAGTAACGAGGTGGATGGCATTTATGAGCGCAATGAATGCGGTTGATTAATCATGTGCTGATGACGATGATAATGGAGATGCGAATGGATGAACGTTATGAATGCAAGCAGATGAGGTTGGTTGTTGAACAATCCTTAAAAGTTTCGCACTTACATGCAAATAAAATCACTCAAACGGCTCATGAATTATTGAAAGGTTTCGACGGCAAAAAACGATAAAATCATTGGCGAACAAAGTGCACATAATCAAAAAAACTAATGCATCGTTGGACAAGTTGCTCATCGATTCGAAAATTTCATTCATTCTCTGCCTTAGAATTTCTCGTTTGAGAAGATACTTTTGACGTCTCGATTTGACTGATTCACTCAAAAGTAGTGACGTAAGCAAAACGCGACAAGCGATAAATTTCAACTTTTCACGCCTCTTTTCAGATAATTCGCTTGAATCTGAAAGCATTTCTCAATCCCGCAATCAAATCAGTGAACCGTATGATCGAAATGATCGAAAATTTCTTCACCTCAACGAAAGCAGACGATCAAAATGAATCGTATTCGCATTAGAAACGATGAAAAAGAACGCAAATGTGGTAAAAAGCAAGCTTGACTAAAAAATAAATCACTGAGAAAAGTTACTCGTTGTTCGTTTATCGACGTGAAAGCTAAATAAATTAGCAGTAAGAAGCGCACATTCAGGACAAATTTGTTGAATGGATCCAACAATTAGGTTCATCGTTAACAAGCACCAATCATCAATCAAATTTCAGCTAGCAATAAGAATTAACTGAGAGAATAAATAATTGACTCGAAATGATAGATGCATACACGCTGACGAGTGTGATATCGTTTGCTGCTTTTTGAAAGAGTTTATGCTGAACTTCCTGTGTGAGCAGATCAGAATAGGATGTGTTCGTCGTGTAAATCAAACCGCGAATTCATTTGAATTGCTCAATGC
This sequence comes from Anisakis pegreffii, assembly GCA_035041965.1. Taxonomy (NCBI): domain Eukaryota; kingdom Metazoa; phylum Nematoda; class Chromadorea; order Rhabditida; family Anisakidae; genus Anisakis; species Anisakis pegreffii. The sequence continues at coordinate 23,955 of JAPYMA010000380.1, forward strand.
ATTCGCTGAATCACTATTACCACTGTCTAAGCAATAGGAAGTTTTGAAGTATCGCAATTCCATTTTTATGATAAATACTAGTTGGGCATTGAAACTGACAAGATTCAGCATGGCATTCAGCATAAAAACAACGATTCTACTTCAGTGCAGCAAAACATTGATCGGAGCACTATCGAATTAGCTATGTAACTGTCCCATTCAATTCGTTTTTATGTTCCTCTTGAACACCTCCATCGAAACATTGTGAATGTTCGATAGCTTAATCACAATGTGTAGATGATGAACAGTAGTGAAACATGGCAATTGTGCTACTTACACCAATCCTTTTAATTACCGACCAATTAAACTTACTATGAAGAATTGATTTTGAAGGCGAACCACTTCCTATAAGGCTTTCTTGACGGATATTTGAAGAAAACAAGACATTATCTGTTGCAAAGACAAAAGCTATTGTGATCAGCTCTAAATGCGATGAAGATAGCATTACAAGCTTTTATAAGGATCCGTACACGTAAAAAGCTGCAACAAAGAGCAGTGAAAAACAACTGACTGCATTGTGGTGACTGTCCGTAATGACGAATTGCACCGATCGCAAAAACCGAAAAAGCATATAAACCTTCTCAAAACAAACTCAGCACTCAGTACGCATTCTCATAACCGAACCACGGACACAATAGAACCACACGCACATGAACGATATATTCAAAATAACATCACACAGTTTAATACATTTCCGATATATTACTTCCTCTCAATGAACCGAAAATAAAGCCTTGCGTGACAAAAGTGCTCAAATATTGAAGTTGAAAATTAGAAATTGTAGCGAAATTTCAATGTGTTGACAGATTCAAGGTGAAAAAGAAAGTTCAGTTGATAACTCGACAGCCAACTGCACGAGTAATGAGTGCTGATTCGGCATTCGTGAATTTTTGTGCTGAGTCGTGCTTTCGAATGGTTGGTTCCACACGATCTGTTGTCTCCTTCCGTCGCATGTGCTCGATGAGGGAGTAGAAATGAAAAAAGTTGAGGAAGCATCTGCTAAGGTGAAATAAAATAAGAGACCAAAAACTGCAAGCGAATATTCGTAAATTTCTTCCTCATTGATGTGGAAAACGTTATCTTTGTTCGAAGTGATAGACGAAAAGCTTGCTAACAACAACAAGAAAGAGTATTAAAACGATCACTTGCTACTGAAACTAAACTCATCAAACGTTTACGAAACAATAAGCACACAGCACTCTGTGAGGTGCTACACTCGTTGGCAATACGGAAAACAATGAGTGCTATAAATAAAATGCAGTTGAATTTTACCATTCAAATGTTCAATGCTTCACAAAAACAAAAACAACATCACAATGAGTGACGTAACGATCACAACACAACGAAACTACATTTTGTGAAAATAAGATTTTTATAACTGCGACAAGGAAGTTAACCAAGCTCTCTGACTTTGCGACGCACTGCTGAGCAAAATGACGAACTGATTACACTGCATTCAAAAACTCGAAGAAATTTAGCTTGAGATTAGCTACTGAATATTAAGCCATACGTGATAAAGACAAATTTCTTTTTGTATCAATTAAAAGATCGCCATACAAAAATCATCACTTTGTGATGCAGTCGGAAAGGTTTTGAGGATGGCATTCATTTAACAGAAACAATTTTCAGTGGATTTAAAGTCAGTAGTCTCTGGTAACTCCTATCAACTCAGAATCGTTTTTTCTTTTTTTTTCTCACTTTTTGTTGCTGTTTCAGGCTGATTTATGAGGAGTATTTATTGGACACTGCCGTAAAGGCAAATGGTAGTACACATTTGGTATCGCTGATTGTCACGTTTGAAGAATAGCAAAATCGATTATTCGCTCAAATGAGTACGCGTACACCGCGTAAACGATAAGAGATGTATGTGGGTGAGCGATGATTCGCCATTAAATTTTTCACGTTCCCCGAGGATCAATTCACTTCTCGAATGCTTTCCTTTTGTTCTAAACACACTGCATTTTTCAAATGAAATCGCAGTCAGTCGTATAATCGGTTGTACTTGTGTAATGTATGTATAGTATGTGTGTGTGTGTAATGAAGTACTGACATTGAACATTCAACAATACCACCACGAAGCGAGCCTGCAAGTTTATAAGCCTGCATGGAGTAACTTTCAGCATTCAGAATGAATTGCTTTTCGTTTTTGCACCATCACAATTTCTTGTGAGATTTCATATCTATCGATGGCACGGTGGATATGAACGGTTAAGAAGTAGCCTTATTAAGGTTTCCTTTGGCATTATCATTCTGACTTGAGATCATCGATGACTGACGACTAAAAGCTTCTTGATTGATCAAGATAGGTATATTCAAAATTGTAAAAACTGCAAAGTTGGCAGTTGATGTGTCTGTCGAGTTGATAATAACAGTGACTGAACTGAATCCTCTTTTAGGGGGCGCATGGTAATTTATATTGCCCGCAGCAATCATATCAATGTTTTATGATGGTCACCATCAGCTTCTTGATCACTCGACATTCTGATGCCTCAGCACTTCCTAGTGTCATCAGGAATGAAATAATGTCGAAGCTGCAAGAGGATCGATGCATAAAGAAGCGCAATGGTGACAACTAGGAAATATTGTTGTCATTAGCATTGACCATATCGACAATGGTAGTGAGACGAAGAATAATAATGAACGTTGAAACAAAATATTACTAATGAAGATTTTTCGAAAATGTACAAAGTGAAAAGATTTTTAAAAAGTTGCGATGAGACAGAGTCGATGAGTGATTTTAATGAAATGCGAAGTAATCTCGAGAAAGCATTTGACGTTCTCATAAACTAGGAGAAGTACAATACAAACAAATCTAACTGGGCTATAAAGCTGCGTAGTGTGTGCAAAGCATCGCCTTGATACATAAATTCTTATGTAAAGTAGTATAATATATCATGACATTACTGACTTGAGTTGAATTTCGTTTATTTAAGCTCAACTCAGCGATGAGCGCATTGATTGTGAGACTTTTTGAAATAGTTCGCGAATGCAATAACCGTGCAGTGTCGAATGCAGGTACGAACTCGGATAGCGTTGGTGGATCCGAGAGGAAGTTACGTAACACACGGATGGATGAGTTCGTATTGAGAGCAGATCTATGCTTTTCAAATCATAGATCTACAACTGGGCGAAAGTTATGCAATGGATACCGATTATATTTAGCAGGAAAGATCAGTAGCTAACCCCCCCCCCCGGATATTCTTGTCTAACAACCATCGGAAACACCATTGCAATATCCTTCACTACGATACGCTTCAGCCATCTGAATAAAGAATTTTCAGCAGCATCCCTGTTATTAGCATTCTTAATGTGAACATCATTTCATTCATCTCATTGTTCGTAATTCCTGTTTTCATGAACGTCAGTGGAGACGCAACAAATTTTATCATACTTACTGAACGTTACAGTTCAGTAAGTATGATAAAATTTGTTGCAGTAATCTTTTCATATAGCGGTATATACAATTTGCGGTCATGACGACTTTTAGAATGACGGAATCGACTTAACACAAAACAATTGAAAAAGTGCAAAAGAATGCGTAAATGAAGAAAGAATGTGCTTTGTAACAGATCATTTTCTTATTGTTGATTGTTGAGACAATTTTCGGAGAATGTAATTAGTTCGAAAAAGCGAAAAAAATTCAGCTGAATGCAGCTGATGTTCCCACGCGCATAAGTTTCACATTTCAATGAATCGCTCTGAATTTGGCCATCGATACACCTCAGTTTGTCTCATTTGCAGGAACTGACACTGACGAATTCGCAACATTCAAATTCAATCGTAAACGGAAGCATAAACTTTTTTGCACAATGAAACTCGTTTGAATTTGATGACACAATGAATTTGGACATTAAGAATTTCGCGAAAACTTCTATTGAAAACACTTTTCTTGCCAAGTTTCCGTGTGAAATATTTACGATTAATTTCACCCCAAATATTTGCTATGAATTATTTCAAGAATCTCTTTTGCCTTTAAAATTAGGCTTGGGTCGGCGGTAAAGCAGGTTTCGGGGTACCGAGGGGTGCCCTGAAAGTCGAGGAGTCCTGGAAACTTCGAAGATGCCAAAAGATCCTCGGCAGTAGAGGATCTCCGACCAACTATGCTTTAAAAAGTGGCCCTGGCTTGAGCTCTTCGTTTCGAACTCAAACTACCTCTCTAAAGGCAGGGCATCCTCTGTAAGTGGAGTGTTATCTTCAAAAAATCGTTCCCCAGATTAGCCATGCATTGCAAGAAGAATGAAGAAAAATGAAGAGCTAGTAATGGAAACATGTAAAGAGGAATAATAAACTTAAAGGAAAAATATTTGCTTAAGAAAAAAAAACTTAAAGGAAAACTTAAGCATGTGTTTACTGATAATGAATGAATGAGAAATCCACGGTTGTTCAGTACGAAAGGGACACTTAATTTTGTGTTTATCATTGAATCACTATACGAATACTTTTGTTGTTACTCGCAAAAAAGATAACATAACATTGTGATCGCTTCGATTTCATTGCTAGTCTTAGTCAGTTTTTAAATAGTAATTAGCTCCATATTAATTATCAATAATCTTTCAGTACTCTGAACGCTACTTCAGTATTATGGCATCTAATTAAAGTATCGGATGAAAGCGACTACGACGGATGTGCTGGTCAGGGAATACTGCATATGTTCCGGTGATCGCTCACTTGTCATTTCTATCAAACTACGCAACGACTTGTGGATTCACATCTTCATGCGTATGAAGCCTTAAAATTGAGAACGTTACGCAATAATATTCATCGATGAAAACAAGATATTTAGCAATCAATGAGACTCAAAAGTGAGACATGAACTCGTTATGAAGGAAGTAAAAATCGTCATCAGTGATACTCTACGTTGAATTGAATAAATGGCGCATTGTATTGATTACACAATCAAAAATGAAACAGCGGCGAGATGATTCCATTGACGTTACATCGAATTTACGATGAAGCTTACATGTATTGGCTCTTAGTGTATCTCTCTGAGTGTAAAACATTCAATTTAAAATAATTTTCTCTTCATAAGCCTAACCGCATTGAACTGATTTGATTAAATTCACATTGTCTTAAGAGTATCGCCTCTCTATTCAGCGATAACCCAGCCGAATTTGCTATTGACGTTTACAGAGATGGCATGAAGAATCAACCACAAGGGACGAACCTTATGCTGAATGAATCAGTCACCATTTGAATGCACTTTTAAATTCGATTCGTCAAATATTTTCAATCTTTAATTCTACATTCGATTTGATTTATAGCTTCGAATCTCGCAAGCGGTTTGAATCTCACCTCTTTATGCTTTGAATCAACAATAATTTTGAGTGCACGACGCGCTAAGAACACATCAAGTAATTTTCACAACACTTACAACGGAAATCAATGGAAATAATTTAGAAGAACTAGGCAATTTGTGAGTTTCATGTAACTCTACGTGTGATTGGTACATTAAACGTAGGTAAACGAAATTGCTGCACGACTCGAATCTACAATCACATACATATTAGTAAGTAAACATCATCGGAAACTTCTATCGGTGCTGCCTCTTTAATGATCAAATCTTCAAACTGCTGTCAATATTCACTCATTAAGCTCAGAAACAACTGTTCTTCATTCACATTCACCACACAAAAAAAGCTCGCATACAAACACGATTATTAAATTCATTTTGAATTTGAGTGTAACAACGAGCAATTGAATTGTTATTACACATTTACGATGTGCAAATTGATAAACAATTTGAATTAAGTGAATGAATTGATTTAGTGTCTGAGATTTGTTTGAAATAGAATTGCTTGAGATGCAAATAGAATTTTGTTGAAAATACGAAGAAAGCATTGAACTCATTTGATTAGATCAGCACAGATGTTCATCCCATTCAACAACACCAAATCGAAGACGACTTAAAAGATTCTCGTAAAAAAGTCGATTAAATGAGCAGTTGCAACAAAAAACAAACAATCAGAGCCTTCAAACGTATACCACAAAGCCACTGAATCGGGTTGGCACTGGTCTATGATATGTGTATCCATTTGTTATGACAGATTTGATTGAGTTTCGATGTCGATGACAAACATTCGCTCTCTCAATCGCGTCGTTCTTTTTTCGTCACAAAAATTGGCCTTCCTCAAATGCAAACCCCAATTCTTGCAATGTCTTCAATTAAGCACTTCTTATTCGTCCACTATTTCTAGCGACTTCCACTGTTAAATGTATTCTTAAGAAAAAAGCATCAAATATGCGCTGATGTTTTCCGGAAGTATTATTCAGAGAACATCTTTCTAGCATAATTCAGCACCACCATGTAAATGATTCTGAACTGATATCAATTTTCAGGAAACTGACGAGAATGAAACTCATTCTTCGAATATTCATCATAACGTGGAAGAGTCATAAATCATCCACACTTTCACCATGACATATACGCTTTCATGTCCGGTAATACGCTTTAGAGTTGGGTGTGGCGCCGAATCAGGCTTGAGGTACCCGAGGTCGGAACCTCCGAGAGCAGAGAATGGAGTCGAGAGATCCCAAGATCTCGTAAATTCTCGAGATCCGTGACGTAGGAGACCCCGAGGGTAGGGTAATGTTGGAGGTTTCTAAAACCTTGAAAATGCTTGGAGCTCCAGGTATCAGGTGCTCCTGAGTGCTACTCCTCAAGTTCCCCGACCGAACTCTATTCTGCTTCAGTCGCTTTATTATTGTTTGGATTTCGTGCGCATACTCAACAAGAGTTCTAATTTGAGCGGATAGTTTACTTGTTGCTACTATAATTAAACCAAAATTTGATGTGACAAATATTCAAATCGGAAAATTGATGAAGATTTTGCTGAGTTTTTATTGGAAAGATGTGTAAGGTTTTTATTGGAGACAAACAAAAAAGAACCGAAAAATTATTCGCTGCGGTGTTCATGTTGTGTGGACGTTGCAAAGGAACTACAACAAATGCGCAATTCAACAGGAATATGCCTTCAGAATTTGTTCAGATCGCTGATTGAGAAACAAACTGAGGTATGCGCATTGCAAACAGTGGTTGCTATATGATTTTTACTTAGAGGTATGCCGAGAGGAATGTACGAACGATAGCTGCATAATTTACTGGTGTAGGTGTAGGAATAATATAATTATGTAAATATTCCATTGAATGTCTTCGAGAGATATATCATGCGTAATAATGGTGAATGATAGACGAAAATGTTTTAACGCAAGTGTTTTTCGGTTTTTATCCGAATGATAAATTGCTGCTCATTAAAGGAATTTCGATCTAGGGATGAGCACTTGAACAGTTGGCAGAAAGTAAAAACAACATTTCAAATTTTGTTTAACAAACCGATGTTGATTTTTTGATCGTAAGGAGAAAATTTTGGTTTCAGTTTGAGAATGACTAACATTTGTTTATGCACTGATTAAGATTGATTGAAAACATTGAAAATGTGGATTAGAAGGATTTTTTAAAAACTGAAAATAAACAATTTTTGAAGCAAATGTTCTTCTGGAATCTGAAGTATTCACAGTGTATTATCATCGAAAATGATTGAAACGATCGAAAAACCACAGACATATTCTAATTCACATTGAAGATCATCATAAAATGCTTATTGCTGACAAGTTGGCAATAGTGCAAAAGAAATGTTTTCATCCGACCAACGTTTAAAAAATTGCATCAATACTTTTCACCCATCCCAGACACCAGCGAGAGAAGAATAAACCGAACAGAAATTTCAAGAGTTCGAGCTTATATACGTACATATATGCAGAAGACTTGACGGGGTGTTGTCGACGAGTAAGTAAAGGCAAAAGTGTGAAATCGATGCTTAGTAAGTGTCGCTTCATAGAAAGAAGTTGCGTTTTAAAATAGCTGCTGAATTATGTGTGCTAAGAGGATGAATAAAGCATCTTGGTTTTTGATTCAAGGCTCTTGACTCAAATGAAAGCAGGTTGCTTATGATTAGAACAAATTCCAACAATTTTACACAGCAGCCAGCGGTCACACACACATATCACGTTGCTATAGGTATTTGTGCTAAATGACGACTGCTTACGCTTAATCGTTCACATAAGGTGACAGATGTATTTTTGCCGTCCCAAATGACATCCTATCATGACTTGTGTATGCATCGTTATCCTGAACACTTCCTGTTTCGTGATTGCTCAAAGTGCACTCATCCTCCCGCTGCTCTTTACTTAAATCGTAACTTGCTACGACGACGCATCCTTGAAATGGAAATTATTCAACTTTCTTCAATGCCTTATGATTTGTGAACGCCATTTTCTGTCTTACTTTCTTCACATATGCGCGAAATGCGTTCCAGTGTGATGGTTGCGGTTGATACGCATGAGATGTACTCATGAATGAGCTGTACTTCAATTGTGATAAACGTTTTGGCATTCAAGAAAAAACGAAAAAACATTCGAGAAAAACGACCAGAAAACCGTTCGAGTGGCATCCTCATAGTTGGTTAGTTGACGTGTCGTTCGCATTCAGAGATGAGTAAATGATTTCTCGATTCAATGTACTTGTTTTCAATGATAGTCGATAATTGCTTCTTTATGGGAGCATAGAAAGTGATTCAGTGAAACCGAATTTTCCAGTGCTTAAGACGTAATGCAACACAGTGCAAAGTTCCAAGCTCCATGTTCTCGAGCGTTTCAAGAATGGTGAGTGACAAAGGTGATGAACGTTGATTTATCTCCGTATCAAGCTCATCCATCAAACATTAACGGATTCGATAACGCAAGAAACTTTGAAAGAGGGATTAAGTCGGATTGTGTAGTGTAATCTCAACATTTTCTCGTTAAAAAGTGTGCAAATTCGAATAACGTTTAGTGGACGAGATTAAAAGTATTCGGTGGAAAATATGCAGGATTGTATGGAATAATACTAAGTTGTGAACAAAATTAATAAGTGGATAGATAGAAGCACTTAGCATCACAGCAAAACGTTTCAAAATCCGGATGTAAGCATTTATGCATTGGGCTCATTTATGCATCGGTGTAAGTTGGTTCAATTGCTGAGTTAATAATTCGTGTGAGAAACTCACTTGTTAACTTTGACATAATTTACCCTATAAAATCAAAATTATTGAGCAGTACAGTCACATCGATGAGCAACATCAAGACAAATGGATTCGAAGGTGAATGAATTCTTTTCGATCCATAAAAACTAGAGAAGTGATCGACATTCAATTGCATCAGCCGTTAGAATGTATAATTTTGAAGTAAATATTTATTGCTCGATGAATAGGGATGTAAGCATTTATGCATTGGGCTCATTTATGTATCTGGTGTAAGTTGGTTCAATTGCTGAGTAAATAATTCCTGTGAGAAACTCACTTGTTAACAATGATATAATTTACCCTCTAAAATGACTCCTTAATACTATCGTAAACGGCGACTGTCAGGTGGCAAATAAATTTGATCGTTTAGAGATAGCAAAATTCAACCAAAACAAACTTCATGCCTTATGCTCGAACAAAGAAAACAAGTTATTGATGTGATCGTCAAGAGTTTAGCTACTCACCAATATCCTGTATTCGAAAAATCACTCGATTCATATCCAGCATTAGTTAATCCGTTGCGTATCCCGTCTAATCTTACAACACTGTCCAACCTTAATCAATCCCCCTAATGTACCAAAGTTCAAAAGAGCTACCACAGTGCTAACTGTGGAGACCGTGGATTGCAATTTACATATGTAGTGAAGCAAATACTTTTGAGTAACAAGTAGAGTTTTCAAGATCCACGGTTCCTTAGCTGAAATGCTTGCTGATCTCATCGAAAATTACATTTCTAACAAGTGGTGACCACACGAACGTGATTCGAATGAGACGTGTTAGAGAAGTGGCTTATCACGTGGAACCGTGGAGTCATGAAGCTATACGTCAGCCAACTGCAACAAAACGATACAAAATAGTTAGTCGTTATAGTTGTGTCCCGATGTGAAAAATTCATTATTTCGAGCGATTCCTTAATCAGACCTTCATTCTTTCATTTTCTACGACAGAAACAAATTATTTTACGTACTTACTGCAACTGAAGAAAAATATCAATGCGCCCGCAATATTTTACTACACCTCAAAATTGGGTTTTCTGAATGATGTAAATGCAATAATGATAACAATAATGATCGACAATTATCAATACAAATATTATTGTGTCGAACACAGAATTTCGCATAATTCGCATATGAAAACACCAAATTTTGCATGTTAGTTGGTAAAATTAATAATCCGCAATCAAAAATAAATTGTTCCAACAGAGGAAGATTGAATGGTGCTGCATCGGGCCGTCGTACAAAAATCATAAGAACCCAAGCAGCCAATGTAAAATGTAATGTAAATGATTTGAAAATACGGAGGCTGGCCACTTCATCATATCACCTATCGCAATCAGCGATGCCAATTTACAATATATGACACTGTATCATCATGTTGAATTAACGTAATTCCCAGTAAATGAGTGCAGTCATAATTGATCGAGGAACACATAGTTTTGTTGATAGTATCGTTGCGTAAAGAACGTGTTCTGATAGCAATTCATTCATTGTGTTTCATGTTTAATGAGCTACACGCCTAATAAGTTGAGGACATTTGCAGTTCTAAGATTAGGCTGAACGAAGGTGAGTATTTCCTTAAGCTAGCGTTTAGATTAGGTGCAATGGAGTTTGACGTAGAGTAGTTAATGGATAAATTGGATAATAAAATATCGCATATTGCATACTCTCACTATTGCTTTTAACACCATCTTAGCCTATATAATTTCAAAAAACCTTACTGTTCTTCGTTTCCCATTTAGAACTAACATCTGTTAATTCTCCAAATTCCATAAAATATCTTCAAGACATGAAAATTTTTTAATATTCTATTTTTTTAAAATTTACTTTAAATTTTTTAGACATAAAAATTAATTTTCAACATGCTTTTTTCCCATGTATCTTGTAGCCTACATAAAAATTCTATGGTTAGATAATTCTGACAGAATGATCTCTTCGACACCAAAAAGTAATTTACACTAATTGATGTGATGAAAGATTTGATTAAGACAAATGTGCTTCGAACAAATCGAAGAATAAAATTGTGAAACGTAATTAGAGTAAATTGTCTTTAGGTAAATTAATAAATTAGTAAATTGTCTTCTGTAGTCACAGAAGTGACACCTAAAGATTCGCTTAAACGCGCGTAATGTGTGAAGAAGCCATTGGAAATTCACGGGAAATGTTCATATGAGTAGATGAAAGAAAGAAGGCGCTCCGCTTAATTCTCGCATTCTATGCGCTGAACTAAGTTCTGAATGTGGCTGCACTAACTTTTGAAAATGACTTCTTGATTAAAAATCCATTCGATAAAAACCAGCAAGCAACCAACTCATCGGATGCTGTCTAAATGAACATGATTGGAATTGCAGCAAAAGTTTGTCCCTAACCGAGCGACTGAAATAATCATTTTGCTATGAGAACATTTGATCATTTGATGTGAAGAAATCATGCTCGATTATATTGACTGAAAATAACACTTAACCATCACACTATCACCTGGAAAACTGAAATAGTAAAATTTAGCTGCGTGAAAAAATGCGCATCTAGATCGAAATATAATAGATAGATATATAAATTAATTCAAATTTGGTATTCGTCTCTTTTTCCAGCAAGATGTGAATTGGTACAGTGTTGAGGTAATATAGAAATAATCTACGAAAAGAAGAATTCAGGTTCAATAGGATGCGAATTACTCACTTTCGACAGCCCCGAACAAAATGGCGTAAAAGAATTATTGAATTCAATGGAAGTCCATAACTGAACGGGCTTATTTGAATAGTAATATTGTTTTTCGATAATAACATTCTGGCAGGACGGACATTCATTGGGGTGATAGCTGATGACATAGTCAACGCATTGATACAACTTAATGCGATCCACTGATTTTGCGAATGTAATATCGTAAAGGCGAAAACTTGCCGATTTTCAAACAAATGTGCCACTGAATGAAATCGTTATTGTTTCGTAAGTGCAGGACGTTGTGCAGCCGTCCAAAGAATCAAGAACAATTCAGTCATTTTCCCATGATTTTATGTGCTTTATCTCGAGAAAACACTCACAACATAAGTAATTGGCCTCTGGAAAACTAGAATTCAAAATGTTCAAATGGGCTAACTTTGTAATATGATAATGGATAATGCTGGGAATATTTCAGATCGTCTCGCTACGATCTGTTTACATCAGTGATGAGAAAATGATAGCGCCGAACGATCGTTTCTTTGGGTACCGTTTTGAAAAACCAATTAAACTGAACATTTTATCATTTGACAAAAATATCGAAGTACTGGAATCGATTGGTGATTTTCGATGGAATCATAAAAAACTCTTCAAACGATCGAACTTCTTAAACAATACAATTCTCAAACGATACTTCAATCGTTTCTGATCGTATTCGTTTTGATGAATGTCAAGTGACTGCATACTGTTTATGCATTCGGTCGTACGAAGCAATGTTCCTTGTTCGTCGATACATTAGCATTATTATCCGAGGAACTCTTCTCCAGTAGTTTCTCGGAGAATTATACGAGAGCGCAGACGAAGAAGGCGATCAAGATCCACGAAAGGATAAGGGAATTTTAGTGGCTATCATTGATGTCCAATTTGAAAGAACTGACTGACATCGGTGCCAGCTCCGCATTCTCAAAATCTCAGCTCCAGACCCAGCCCCAGCTCCGTATTTCTTTAAATTTTGGCTTCGGTTTCAGCTCCAGCTTGGAAATATTCTTTGCCCCATTCCGCCTCGGGAGCAGTCAGCGCCTAGAAAAAAGCTAGAGTGTCATTCTGCTGAATATTGCTAGGGTCTGTTTAAGGAGTCAAAATTCTTTTTTTTTCAGCTCCAGAATTTGAGCATCACTGCTGGTTGATAATGATTAAGTAGTAAAAAATTTATGGAATGCCTAACCCTGATCGTTATCTCTAAGCCAGAAGGTGAACGTTCGACGCAGCTGTGGAGGGAAGGCAACAGCTGCCCAAATGCCTTCGACAAACTATATTCCAAAAGCTAAATCGCATCGTGCGATCCGATAAAGTGGAAGTGAAGATACTTCTTCATCTCGAGTAGGCCATGATTCTTGCAGACAAATCACATGAAGATCAGTTGGGAAATTTATGCACTGATCAAAAAATCTGCTTTGAAGAATTCAGTATCAGTGATATTGAGAGATTCGATTCTTTGCAATCAAACCAGTGATTGGGATGGAGAGCTCGAAGAATTTCTTTCGTTTCATTCACGCTGTTCACGATCTGTTCAAACCGCCAGTCAAGACACACCACTCGGTGACTCGCGAGCTTCTCATCCCCTCCTCATCATGAGATTAAAAAGCACTTTGAAAACTGGATTACTGGACAACTGTGGAAGAATTAATTCAAAAGAATCAGTCAATCAATTGCAGTCAGCTAAACTCCTCACAATCAGTTCCTTTCCAGAAGAAATCTCCTTCTCCTTGAATTGCATCAGCTTATGTTTTCGATGTGAATACGGTCAGGTTACCGTTTTATTTGTTGTTGATTAAATATGATGATTTTGGATGTATTCGTTAACTTCCTCAAGATCTCCTTTGCCTCATTGGCACATCATCTTCAACAATAAATTTATAGTCGCAACTTCGAAAATTGAACACTCAAAATTCTATTCGTCCCATGATACCTTTTGTTTAGCTGTTTAGCTGTGTACGATTATGAAAACACATTCGAAATGAAAAACGTTCCATATCGCACCACCTTCAATTTCATTTATTCTTATGTTCACACGCGTCGAACATACGTACTGTACTGCTCAATCTTCAAAGTAAGATCAATCCAGTAATGACCACTTCTCGGAGAAATAAATTTTATGAAGACGACAAAGGCAAATTAATCAAAACCAATGATGAGAATATATCATACAAAGTTCCATCGAGAAATTCTGCAATAAATTCAGTTGCGAATTCATCATTCATTGATTCGATTTCAACAAAAAAGGCATTATAAAAATGTATAATAAATACTCTATGAATAACCAACTCCACTTTCCATTCAAATCAACTCACTCGTATTATGCGAAACAATTGACAAATCAAGTGCTCAGAGATCGTTTAACATTGGCGTTCGATTCCAAAAAAAATATCAGTTCAAAAAGACAATTCAGAATATTGTTTGATTTGATAAACGTGATAAGGAAATTATAAAACTACAAACAATGATTACAGTAATGATAATAACAACAATTATTATTAATAATAAACAGCAGAAATATAATAAAATAATTTTAAAAAAGGATCATTATGATCATAAATGAATACACAATATACAGTGGATAAAAGAAAACGTGTAATATTGAATTAAAGCGATTCCAGTTCTATGATACAAGCAAAAATTGTTCACTTCAATGAGACTGATAACAACCATTAATAAGTAATAATAATCATTGCCAATAGATGATCACAAGTTAAACTTTCTTCCCAAGAACAACAAATTCAAGTTACCGGTGTTCGTTGACAGTGAAAGAAAATAGAAGAAAAATATGGAAATGAGAGAAAAATAAAATCAAAATGACATCTGATGTTGCGTTTCGATCAACTTAATAATACATTTCATCGTTGTAATAACAAAGCAATCAAGTAAACTTTTCGATTTAAACTATCCGTTATGAATGAAAAGTTTAAACTCATGCAAATAAAACTACAATAATATACAAAATAATATTGAGAATGTGGTAGCGGTAAGTACAATGATAATGACGATAAGCGATTACATCATTCGAAAACGATGAAAACATTACACGATTAGTATTATAATTACTTCCATAAAGCGGGACAAATGAGGATTAAAAGAATTTAATCACAATCCATTTGTTCGTCTAAATCACAAATGTTTACTGGTTGCCGGAAAGTTGTGAATGAGAATGGAGACGCAGATAGAGCTGGATTATGCGGTCTTTCCGGCTGTACAAATTCAGATGAAGATCGTTGCTCCAACGAAACGTTTTCATTTCCACTTAGAAAGGTAGATGAGGTTTGAGAGTTGTTGACTATTTCTGAGTTCCGTTCTGAAATCATCACATTGAGGAGTTTATTCTGCCAATACTCACATCAGCTCGATGTCAAATTGTTTATTTTTCCAGATTCTGATTGAGCACATCTGGGACACGAAACTGCTTTTTTTTGTGCGGGAGGGAGATTAAAAGAAGAGGAAGGTCCATTCTATACTGTTGGAAATATTTCGATTGTATTCATTATTTGATTACTGTGATGGAAAAATAACACTTTGAAAGTAGAAAAAAACTACGGTTCAACGAGAGTTTTTGCATGAAAATGGATTTCCAGTAGAAATTGAGCAAATTATATGCTGATGTAGCGCGCTGCAGGAAGAGAAGAATTTTGGGGGAACCCCGTTACCCTATCGAGAAACCCGATTCCAGAAAATTTTCAGGGAATCAGCCGGAATTCTGCAGGAAATTGAAGAAATCGAGTGGACGCGTCAACAGCGAGGATTTTGAAGCAATTGTCGTCAACAATATTCACATCGTTTTATACGAACTTTTAAGTTGAAATCTTTGGAATGTTGTGGTTGTGTGGCATAATTGTTTGGTGTTGGTGCTGGGAGAAGGTTTGTTCTACAATGACTGCAAAAAAAGGACAAAGGGAGCGTAGCCTAAAACTGTTCCGATATTTCGGGGAAAACTCGGAAATCAGGGGCAGAGGTGGGGAAAGAGCTATGCTTTTTTTCCCGAAATTTCTCGTCTCTGATTTTTCTACAGAGCAACTTCATTTTTGGGATTTCCGATTGCAAATTTTGTCCCAGTCTTTTATCGTCCCCGCAACACCTACCGTTGAATTCATTGATCACACGGATGGATTGAATAAGAATAATTATTGTTTCTTACCATCGAAAGGATTCTGTTGCGTTTCCCTGGAATCGTTAGGAATTGGAGCAGCTGACCAATCAGTGTTATTGTCGTGCTCACCCACTGAATCTAGCATCGTCGACAATAAATGCATTTCCTGAGTGTCCTTAAAATTGTTCATTTAATACCGCTTAAAGAGAGGACAATCGCAGATTCGAGAGGTAATCTATCAATCACAGAAAATTTGCATGAACTTCCTCCTCTTCAACGAAAGTCCGAACATAACTGATTGATTTCAATGAGATTAATTGACGCTTCATACTTATCAAGATCATCATCACTACTGCATTCATAACCAATCCAAATGCGTTGTCTACTTCTCATATTCCACCACCAAATTACTCAACTGAATAACGGAAATCCTCTACGAGGAAACAATTCTCGCGAACGCAAAAATTTTCAACCTTGGAACAGCCAAAAAAAAAAAGAACTTTATCTACTTTAACAACACAAAATTTGTAAACTGCACTCAGAACTGCACTGAATTAACGATTCAACAACAATTCAACAAATGAAGGATACGGACTGACTCAAGTCCCAATCAAAAACATCAAATTCTATCTTCTGCTAACAACCGGCAATATTCAAAGTGCATCAATTGAATGCACTCATTATCCAACAACTGATATCACTCGTTGATCCAATTGATCAAACTGAGCAAAAGATGAAACACGTACAGAGGGTGCTGGTGGAATGACCGCTAACGAATAATGCGCTTGAAATGATGCGGCTGATGACGATGAAGGAATTGCAACGGTTGTGACATCGGATGGATTCGCAATCAGATTCGTGTTGATGAAGTGCTGATTATCGTCGAACTCAACGCTGTATCTGAACGGT
Source organism: Anisakis pegreffii (assembly GCA_035041965.1). NCBI lineage: Eukaryota > Metazoa > Nematoda > Chromadorea > Rhabditida > Anisakidae > Anisakis > Anisakis pegreffii. The sequence goes on from JAPYMA010000380.1 coordinate 40,751, forward strand.
GTATGACGTGCAGTTGGTGGCAGTGAGGATACTGCCGATGATTGAATGCACTCATTATCCAACAACGGATTATTCATATCACCCACTGATATCATCTGTTGATCACTCGCATTTCTGGAAGTTATCAGTTTCTTGGGATTCATAGAGATGTTAACGCAATGAAATACTATCCGATTGAATGAACTGATGAATGTGAAAAGATGAATGCATAAAGATCGATCAGATGAAAGTACCCTTTGTTCAAACACGACGAAACTGAATTTGAACGTTTACGTTTGCTGTGGCTCAGATGTTGAAGTATGCGACTTGAACGACGAGAGGGTGCCAATGAAGGTCGACATGAAATCGAATGACGATGCACCTTAATCAATTCATCATCACACCACTGCTGCATAAAATGTACCGATTCGAACAATCGCATCTAGTATTTGAAAGCAATATTCGCTTCTAACTCTTCATCACTATGGTAGTCCATTGCTATACTAACGTTTATTCTAACGTTTTTGATAAACTAGCGTAGAATTGAGTCTGTGGTCGTTAAAAAAAACACCAGCATGTTCTCAACTGAACTGCAAAAATAATCAATGGATCCCAAAAGGGACTCGAATTCTTCAGCACGACCCACAAATAGCGAAATGTTGGCAGAATCTGGTCCATATGATTAGAATCTACATTTGGAAGTTTAGAGAGATTAGAGCAAACCATAGTATCTAGAGATGTGCTCATACTGAGAGGCGGTTTATTGACAGAGGGTGTATCTGAGGTTGTAACCGAAGTACTGCAGGTACTTTCACTCCTCTCGTCGAATGCACAACCTGATAGCATTTCACCACTGCACGAAAACGACGTCAGTGTTGCGGCTGAACCGTGCTGTTGCATGTCCGTGCCCATCCCCATTCCACTCGTTTCCGAGACCCGTTCCAGCTGAAGCGTTCGAATTTGTTTTTGTGCTGCGAATGCTTTCGAGTAGATTCAGATAATAACTATTTTTCCTCACATTGTACGATGTATCTAATGTTTACTTCACACTCAAGTGATCACTTTTCGATTGTAAAAATCTCGGCGACACTATATCGCAAAGTGTTCTGATAACGACACACAAAGATTACTTGTGCATCGCGCAATCATCAGCAGGCAAATGGAAACTGCAAATTCTAAATTCTTTTAAGTTGCCAAATGTTCGCTAAGCTCAAAGGTATTTACTGTCGAAACAATGCAGTTAGCCTTAATCCAATAAGCTGAAAGCCAGTCCTTACATTTTTTTTGTTATTGTTAACTAGAATGAACATTTCATATGAACACAGAATGCATTTTTTGCATTACACGATTAACAAACTGTTGTCGGGAAATGAAGTGACATTCGAAACAAAAAAGTTGATAGGTGAGTGTTTACTTGACAGAGATCTAACGCAGCAATAGTTGAACGTTTTGAAATGTCGGAGATTCGATTATCATCCGGTCTTAAGATGACATCTTCAACAGCACGTTTCAAGTCAGCGATGCGCATTTTGCTTGAATTTCGTCAGATGTGATCGAATGCCGATACGGATAAAGATTATGATATCGATAGTGCTCACAACCACGAACGACCACAAGTCGTTTGCGTTGGTGTGATAAGTGTTGACTGAACGAACCCAGTTTTACGACTGATTCATTGAGATATTGCAAGTGATCAAAACAGCTCTACGATATCTCTCGAATATTTCACAAAAATAATCGAACTGCTTCAGATGAATATTGTGCAGATGTAATGCTGAACCTTGCTTGTTTTGTCCTTCTACGATTGTTTCTGCAATCAAAACCGGAATATATCAGAATCAAATATATTTCGATTGAGCTGATAGAAATGAGGAAGTGAATAGTAGTTATGCACCGTCAACCATTCACATCATAGCATCGTTCTATTTCACTGGCACCTAAAAATGAGTTGTTCCATTAAGGGGATTCAGTCAGCAATACATTAAACAAGGCACGACACGACAAGTACAAATCTGTTTCGCTAAGGAACAATTCAGGTTCAGAGAACGACTAGTAGCAATCTTTCTTTATTTCTCCTATAATAACTACATTCCGGTTAGAATTATTGCCACAATAATTGCATCTCCTTTTATCATTCCATCATCAGTAGTAATGCTCTCTTTTCGCTGTAGTGCCGCAGGAATTTGGTACCACAATCATTATGATCGTTGCTTCTATTGCTAATAGTACAATAATTAGCACTACAATCGTCGTCGATATAATGCTCTCCGTTCGATGTTTTTGTTCGTAATACGATTACTCACGCCAGTTTATTACTAATTAAAACGAAAAACAAGGATCACATATCACAACGACATCAATATGCAAAACAATCCTAAAAACGAAACAGTTAGCTTGTCGCATGAAACTCCTCTTCGGAGCATTCAAAGAAACGGCGATTCAGTGAACGAAAGCTTCGAATCATTCTTGACAATTCACTAAACAAAGTTAATGATTCGGAATTGCGAGAAACCAACGTGGGTAAACTTCAAAAGATCGCTTCTCGAGGTAAAGTGAAATCATGTGATACACAGGAATTTTCGGTGAATGGTTAATGTTGGTGAAACTTCTACGAAAAAAAAACTTCTGTGAAATAGTTCTTTCTGAATTTATGCAACCAACTGCTTCATCCAATGCTAATTTAACCACTTTCCTATGAAAGTGGTTAAATTAACTTCCCCATAACCACTTTCCTATGAAAGTGGTTAAATTAACTTCCCCATAACCACTTTCCTATGAAAGTGGATTGACCATCCAATCTTTTACAACAAGCTTAACTTGTCCTTATAAATATGAATGAATATACACTGAGCAAGAGTTTCAGCAAACAACGGCCATCTGAACATTCTAACGAGAAAAATATCCGACATAAATGGATCAATCAACTGAATAAGGTACAGCTAAAGGAACATGAACGCAGGTGAGTGAATTTATCAATAAGTACTCTTGTTGAAATATATTAATACATAAATGAATGAATGATGATATCAATAAAAATGAATTGATGGATGCATGAATGAATAAATAAATAAATCAATAAATAAAAATATTCGATAAAAATCATAAATTTCTAGCATCACGTTCTATTAATAGACATCATCTAATACGCTCAATTTCATCATTGATGTTTAATGCCGCAAAGCAAAATGAAGTGAAACGTGCAGCTGCTAAGACTCTAATGAATTTTCAAAAAAATTGCCAAGATGCGAAAGAATGAAATGATTATTCATTTGAGGAGTGAGAAAGAACAAAGCAATCACGAACGCTCACTCTCGAAACTGAAAGTATCATTTCGATGAAGTCTCAATACTAAGGTGATAACACAAAAACCATAAATAGCTAGCATGCATGAATATATTTATTGATTTCCAAATAAAAACGTCGATTTTGCAGTCGATTTGAGAATGAATAGAAAACATTCAATGAATGTGCACTTTACCGATAATGACAGAATTATGCAAAGTTAGTTATGATTTAGCAAGAAAATCTCTTCACTTCACGTCACTTAAATGGGATTTCGAGACAACCAACTGCAGTGGATGTGAAACATTCGAAAGTAAACGAGTAACGGCTCGTGAAAGTTGATATTCGTTAAATGGATTGCAGAATGCATAATCATTTTACTGCTGAGATACCACTTTTGGGAAACTGATTATATGCAGAGGCTGATAGTTTTAAAGCAGTGAAAAAGACATAAAGAGATAGTTCAGCAAGACAAACAAGAAGCACTGTCTGGAAATTTGATGAACACGGACAATTTTAGGTTGGTTTTTGTGGTCACATTTTTTTACTTTAGGCTTGTATTGAGTTCGTCTCAAAGAATGAATGCTCTCGGGGTTGACCATCAAAAGTATCACATAAATTGGATGAAGCAATCTTCATTCACTCGGATATATTACAGTCGCCTTTATCTGAGTAGGTTTGCTAAGCAAATGGACGAATGAAGTGAAGTGAAATAAATGAATGCATTGAGTGAATGGAGTTATGATGAAATATTCTTGGAGTTTGATTTAGTTGAGAGAATATAATTAGTTATTTGAATGATTGAAAGCACTACCTCTTTCATGAATTCATATCTTCATGACTATCTATCGACGTTTCGAAATCAATTTGTTGAAAATGAAACAATTTTTTGGTTGAGTACATACGAGAAAAGACTCAAATTACTCATAAATTTATTGGGCTAAGGAAAACGCACTCAATGAAATCAAATAGAAACGATAACACTTTCCTGACATCATTGAATTTTGTTATTTGCACTCAGAATCAGCGTCCCGTTAGATTGATCGAATATTGGGATAGCGACAAAACTTTCGTGCCATGAACTAATGCGCATTCATTTCGGTGGTTAACAATATCAGATTTTAAACGTAATTGTTGACCACATATATAGAACATTCGATCAAGGAAATTACAAAATAAATGTTGAGGTAGAAAAGAAGTTGGCTGAACACATCCATAAACAAATTATGGCTGTGTTTTTTCTCTGAACTGCTTCAAAGCATGAAGCTTATAATCGAATTCCGTATTCCGATATATCGGTAGACAACGCTGGTTGTGAACCTATTCTTGGGACTGCAATGAATTTATTTGAGAATGAACGGGTAAATTGTTAAAATTGATGAATGGACATCAATGTCTGTAAGTGCTTGCACAGAATGACAGGAGTTTTTTTAATTGAAATACGATATAGAGTGTTCATTGATGGGTTGAATGGAATGGTTCATGAGGGCATGGAATGGACTGATAAAAAATACACGAGGATAATTCATGAAACTAATTAATGAATGGTGCTGGCCTAGTTTGATTTCGTTTAGCTTCAAATCTGATTGTCACTAGATACACATCACAGTTGTTTATCACCAAATGCAAACACAAGTAAAGAATTCAATTTCATTGTTTAATGCTATAGAAAACATTTCATGGTCAAATCGGCGTGTGTTTGTAAAAAATAATTACGAGATAAATTTTAATCGAAAATCGCCGATCGCAGTGCTTGATTTTATCAAGTGATTGCATTACAACTTTTCTTTCGTCCTCTTATAGATAGCTGATCGACTGAACCCGTTGCTAGCCTTCTTATAAGCACCGAGAATTCATAAAACACCTACCGAAACAAACTGCTGTACGCACCACCCATAATGACTTAAATGCAGTCAAAAAATTGTAAACTGAGCGACAAACGATCGATACGAACGAATGCGCACATGAAATATCGATAAATTTTATCCACCTCTAGCACATTCAGCTTCGTCGAAATGAACCGATTTCAATGCAATATGATGAATGAATTACTGCTCGAAATACCATCATTTTAGAAATGAAATTCAACTGAGATAAAAATGTGTTGTCGAAGTGGTATTGAGTGATTATTAAACAAAATTGATTTCTGCTTTAATATATACACATACTATCAACGATGAATGTATGGACTGAATGGAATGAGGAGATATAATCCGTTGAAAAACAACACATCACAGATCAGGATTTCATTATTGCCCACTATCAATAATCAAAGAATATACGAACAAACAACCAAAAATTCATCTAAGATCGTTAATTCGGATGAACGTGCCCGTGCGTAATGCACATTATTCAGTGCTGATGACAGAACGAATTAATGTGTTTTTATTTCATTGGGCACTTGCTTCATCATCATAAATGTGCATCATTATCATGCTTATTTCATGCAATATTTATCTAGTTCACAAGTTGCAGTTTATTGAATTGCTTTGTGCACGAATGATGGATGAGATCAATCAGCGTGAATTGATTGCATTTTAATTATTATGTAATTTCACATATATCCCCATTACTATTCACTCTTCTCTGCTTCAGCACACTACCCTCTGCAACGAAATATACACGATTAACTTTATTATACGCCATGATTATATCAAGAATGTTTCCACAGCTACACATCTGCTCGATTTATATACACACACAAGATTGCACAAGCTACACACCTCGAAGGTTTTTATACACAAGTAATTCCAATTTAATGTCGAAAAGCAATGGTACTTATCCTCATCTACTGTAGGTGAGGATCAGAAATTGCGACGAAAAAACGTCATGGGGAGCGTGAGCATATGGTTTTGGATCCGGCTTGCCGACCTCGAAATTTTGCCCAAACATACAAGATTTCACACTGATCGCATACATACAAAACATACCATCCGAATCGGAACGAATACGGATCCAAATTAATTCTCCGCATATACAAAGTATATCTCATGAAACAAATTTTCTATCCGAAATCGATTCATTGCAAAAACCTAAAACAGTAGCGACTACTCAGCTGTATTGCTGCAGCCAGCAAAACAGCGGCAGTGTGATTCCTTCCATTAGACTCATTATTCATTTTTTGGCTCTATTTTTCTCTTGTGTGGAATGGAATCTCAACAGAGAATTTGTTCATTAATGAACGATAGAAGAATGAAGATGGTTAAGTGGATTCGTAAGGTTGTGTGAGACAATGAATGAAATGGAATGGAATGGGATAAGACAGAATTAGAATGACGAGAGCAGAATCTTCGATTCGTTGATTATCTGTGAGAAAACGATAATCGTAAATTGTTGTAAAGGTACGAATGGAACAGTGAGAAAATGGTGAAAACGAACAGAAGAAATTATTTCAAAAACATGCTGACGCATCAACACAGCCATCCATACCTGTGCGCAAAGAGAAAAAAGGGCATAATTCATGAAAACGTTTTTCATGTTCGAACAATGTTCAATTCATTCAATTCAAAATTTTCACAAGCACAACTGCTTTATCAGATCGCTCGATAATTACGCTCAACGGCTCGATCAATGCTAAGTGGAAGAAATTCATAAAACTCGATGAAATGAAATATTTTCGAGCTAAAAGAATTCGTTCGTATATACATAAATATTCCGCAGATTTCGTTTCTGAACTGAAACATAACAAAGAAAAGCAACTGAAAAAGTAAAGTAATGTGTGCAATACTTCGTCAGAAGAAAAGATAGACTGATATCATTCGAATATCAGTTTCTTATGCGATATTTTTTTGTGAGAATTGTTGATGAGGAGTGTGTATGCTTAATTGAATTCGACATATTTACAAGTACAACTGCCTTATCGGATCGCTCGATAATTAAGCTGAATGGCTAACAGAGATTCAAAATTGGAGTATGTATGAATGCTGTGAGCTATTCGAGAATTGAGGAATTTTTCAAATCGATGGAATTCTCTCAATTGAAATCATAAATTCATACATGATGTATTCGCTTCATGGATTCATCGCGAAATCAAGCGAGCAGATGTGGCATGTTTGTGCAACGTTCAATCGAGAATTTAATGCACGCGAATCAAAATGGAATCAAGTCATGAAAGCGCCCATCGAATCCCTAAAGATACAACTTTTATTGTTCGTTGCATGGAATGGATTCATTTATATCAACCAATGCGTTCATCGAACGTATTCTCAACGCCCAAAAAAACGATATTATTTAGTAGGATAAACCATTTTCTTAATGAATTTTCGAAAATTTTCAGGACTTACACATACATCTGTTCATGGAGCGTAGTGATTGGAAAGGCCAGTAAAAAATTGAAACGAACCAATTTTCGTTCAAAAAACGAACGATTCGACTGGCAGAAAAAAACGAACGATTCAAAAAATCTTTGATTTCTCTGATCGCTGAATTAATCATAAATTTTTAACAATTGCACAAAAACTTCGATAAATTCAATCGAATAAACGTGACAATAAGAATGAAAATAAAATGATAAATGTACTGCTGAGTGCTGCTTTTGCAGTGCTTCTTTAAGTGAATGCTATCTATCAATCAGAGTGCTTCTTAGCCCAATCAACAAATACATTTTATCGAATTTTCAATTCGTACGTCTACATGCAGATGCAATACACAACAATAGCCATCCATCCATCCATCCATCCATCCATCCACCAACCAGTCATTCAGCTATTCCTCTACAATCATTACGAGTCGTTCGAACGATAAGCCTACTGCTCAGGCTCACATTCAAGAATTCAGTTTGGATCAGTAATCATAGAAAGTATCAGTTTCATAAGTTGATCAGAATCATTTGGTGATAAGTAAACTTCAGCTTCTTAACTACTTGTTTAGCAAGCATGAAGTTGGAGGTGTCGTTGCTTAGCATTATCATCGATCATTAGGCGTACACAGGCACACAGAAGAAGTGAAGCTGAAAATTCTATTCGGAAAAACGAGAACATTCAAGGTGTAAAATAAGAGTGTTGACGACTGGAATGAGCACAGAGCAATGCAACGATTGCATTCCTCCAAGAAGAAGCACGTTCTCACTAACGAAACAATGTACACGAAATGATCACTACAACAAAACTGTTTCAGTGTTTGATTAATGAATGATTTCAAATGAAATGTTTCAGATGAAATGAGTGAAACAAAACTTATTTATCAAAAAAACAAACAAACAAAACCTATTAATCAACGAAGATAAAACTGATCCCGAATCTAGAAAACCATATCAAATAAGAGACGAAGAAGAGCGTCATCCGTATGTTCAGCCACGAGCGTATATAAACCTCCTCAAGATGTTCCAACGCAACAAGATAAGAGCTATGCCAGGCCGGCTGACTGGCTGGCACTATCTCGCTTCACCATCAACAAGAATGGATGCGATGCGCACTTTTCTCATTTGCAGTCTCAAATGTCAAGTCAGCGATGCCACTCAATTTTACAACTCACTAAAAGAAAGATCAATAATTCATCACCATTTCTCTACAAAATGATAACACGAATTCTATCGATTGAAGACTCGACAAACAGATAATTAATTGGTTATGGGTGATTGTTGTTGTTTGTTGGTTGGTTGGAATTGCGATTGCGATGATGGATAAACGTTGATTAATAGCTGATTAATAGGTTAACATTTTTTCTTGCACCGAAAGTCGAATCGTCGTTGGATTCGAGGATACTGCCCAAAAAACTGCTGTTATCAGTTGGAAGTGCAAGAAGAAGCGTGGCAACTGAAACTCACCAGAGTCAAAAATCAAACATTCACTCGGGCATGTCGACATCAGAAACTCAAAAAAATATTCGTTTGTTTTTCATTTTCGAAGTGAACAATCGTTGCTTATTTGTCGACCAGAATATTAATGGTTGACGGAAACTACTGATTCGTTAAGAATTGGAATGGTGAATGATTCCGATTGAAAACTGCCTGACTGGAATAATTTATTGCTCAAATTAGTGATAATTTGATTAGAAATGTGGATGTAGGAAAACTCAAACGAATGGAAACATTGAATGGGATGATGATCAGAAAAATGTACTCAGTCCCATATGCAGAAGTCGGATGTTTTTACAAGTGGAAAGCAATTTGTTTCTAAGCAAGCGAATTCAATTAGCCAAGCGTAACAGGAACGAACGCAAAAAATCCACTCAGAATATTTCCAAAAATAAAACATTATTTTAGGTTTCCGAAGGGGATTCAGTCTACTCTCATCTCATCGTCCTCTCTTGCTGTTGCCATCAAGAAGATGCACGAAATTTACAGCAAAACTCAGACGGTCGGTCTAATCGACAGACTCTGCACATACGCTAAGCAAATCTAATGACAAACGGCTGCTGTCTTTAGGCTGTGTTGGTTGGTCGGCTGTCTACACAAACCAGTCATTGAGTCGTCGTCGTCGTCGTAGTGGTTGTCTACTGCTTCCATTCATTTATTCATTCATACAAATACGCGTATACGCTCGCTGCTCCGTACACTATTTTTAGCTGAATTTGTCATCGTTTTTATCGATTCTCTGGGATGGATGGATAGATGGATGGATGGATATCGTCTTTGTACCGTCAGCGCACTGCACCACCACAACACAACAATTATGCTAGCATTCATCGATATTCTCTCGTGTCCGAAATGCTTCAAGCGAACATCCGGAAACATTCCGAACAAACTCGTCGATTTTTGACTGAAATTTATGAGTGGAATTACATTTGGAAACATTGCAAATAATTATTAGACACGAAATCATCAATGAGCACGATTACAGACAAGTGCAAATGTTCAGATGCACTATTGGTATGCAGTCGATTATGAAATTGTTTTACTCGAAGGATGACTGATAACAATGCGAGTATACTTCGAAGCAGTCGAGAGTTCTCATTCACACAAACGTTCTCGTTCAACTGGTGATATTTGGGAAAACGAACGGGAAGAAAGCTGAGGAAACTTAACGAATGAAAAGAGAGTAGTGAACGGAGGAAAATGTGAACGAATGATGAAAATATGATACGATGATGATAAAATGGCTATGATAAGAACAAATTTGGTTACGACTCAAATTGAGTACAACATTTCTGAATCAGAAGACTAACGCAGTATTATGAATCAGTGAAAAAGTCACCATAAATAAACTCACAATAACGACGAACCATAAATAACGTCAATTACGAAACATCGCATGAAATATGTTCATAAGATGTTCGAGTATGATTTTCATCAACATCAAGTGCACTTCTATCGAGAAAACATCCAACTTCAAGTCAAAGACGCAAGTACACAGTAAGAAGTGCTCTAATGAGAACATAACAAAACGATAATCGATACGAGAACGACATGGAATAGTAGTGCATGATGAATAATCATGACGAGAAGTATACGAAAATCGATCACTGGGCGATGAGACGAGATGAGTAATGTCATAAGGATCTGAAACGAGATGGATGAGGAATGATTGGCTTTTTCGAACGGTTTCGTCGCAAACGGCTATGAGACGGCATATCTCATTGTCAGAGTAAATAGCAATTTACTTAGGGATCACTGCTGTTGATTCATAACTTAATCTTCTTCTCAAACTTTTCTTCATCTACGAAAGAATTTTTCTGTTCAATTGTTCATGCTTTCATGCTACACCTTCCTTTTCCAGTCATTTCGAACCATATTCTGTGATCCGAGGAAGGAACGATCATGAGCTTTCTAAATGAGACGAGATTTAAAAAAGGGAGATCGATATATCCTCGGGTGATTACGAGAAATGAGCATGATTTGGCATTCCTAGCCAATGCTTATAGTTAGTACGTGATCGTCGCCATATAATCATTCCTTTGCCATTCTTTATTACTAATCAGTTCAATAATGGATCTTCGTGAATTGATATTTAAGCGTTGAATTTGTAAAAAGCACATTTTAATCGGTTGAATGAACACAACTCAATGTATTTCTGCCTAGTGGGGCTATTGGACTGAAATGAAATGACATGGGTTCCTTTGTAGAATTATAAATAAGTAGAAATTTAATCAGTTTTTTGAATGTTGCGAACAGCAAGACTAACAACGAAAAGGTAATCACTAACAGAACATCTTAAAACGACCAACTCAACTACAGTAACTGAAGAGTTTTGTTTATAAGTAAAACGCAGGTTAAAGCTGGATTACCATGAGATGAGTCGAAATGGATTAGTGTAATCAAACAATGAAAAAAATCAGTTGAGATTTGTGCAAAAGGTCGTTTTTTGTATACTACACGTACATTCGCATGCACTTCTTATTTTCAATAATCTGAAAATGTGATAATCAATTCATTTATGAAAGACTGTACAAGATTTCCACGTCAACGTTGAGTTAACACAATATTAACGTCTATAAGAATATTCGGTCGTTCGAAAGGAGTGTAATGTGAGATAAAATTAATTTAACCAGAGTGTTAGTAACAGTTCATAATTATGTGAATTTATTTTGACCTTACGAAGTTGAAGCAATAAGACGGGAGAGAAGCATTGCTTTAGATAGCCCCTGCAATACGGGAATAAAAAGCGCGAGATTTCCTTCCAAGGTATGCTTCAGCCTACGTTCCTCAGACTATTTCTTAGCCTTAGCCTTAGGCTTAATCCCAGTGTGAGCACTGAATTAGCGTGCGCGTCGTTAATTTATGTTTTTTTTTGGGGGGGGTGGGAGGTTTTCGAGTAATATTGCTAGAGGAGCGAGTCAATGAGCATGCTGGTTAAAAGTTGATTCAGCAGCGTTCCAAAATTGGGTTGATGATAATGGCTGTACGATGCGTCGAGGCTCTATAGAAATCATCCGCATGTAATTTAGCCTCGTCTGCCTGAGCCAGGCTTACGCTTCGTGCTACACTTGCCTTTACATTGAGCTTCATGTTTGAGCTTAAACTCACGCTTAACCTGAGAGTGAGCTGCATTTACTCAGACGATTTTTACAATCCACCGCGGTTTTTCGGTTGCAGTCAACTCGGTGTTGGGAACCGCAAAATTTTTTGCGGTGGTCCTCGATCGAACGCCCTGTTGATGGCCATCGATGGTAAATTGTTGAGTATCGGTTGGTTTCAATCGGTGGTGATCGAAGTTCGTCGGTTTGCCAAGGCCGCCGATCGGACAGTCCCTTTCCGTTATGGTCAGGGGGCACCGCAGTTCGGTGCTGAAAAGAAGATACCTTCAAAAAAGTTGTGATTTTGAAGGTATCTTCTTTACCAGTCAGCTTTGAGGGACAAGAACCAAGAGAATGAGGATGACTCAACAGTGCAGTTGAAGTTGACAGAAGCGTTTAAAAGGAAAACTGATCACTTCAAAAATGTTCATAATGAAGTGCAGTAAAGTGTAGTCAGCAAAAAAAAAGTGTCTCAGCGGGAATTGAAGAAATGAATCGCAATATTTCACAATCGTAAAATGTTTCGCTCGAATGCATTGTACTCAAACAAGACTCATTGCTCATATCGTTCAAAAGCTCCCCCGCTGAATGCGATGATCATTCGCGATCAATCATATTGAGTTTTTCCTGGCACAACACGACCGTTCTCATCAATCTTTCACAATATCTTCATTCTCCTTGTCTCGTCCCCTCAACGGTATAAGTAGCCACGCTTCAAATTTCAACTGAACGAAATTTCGATTTTCACTACGGAAACTGTTGTACGCTAATTGATAATCCTAGCACAGATCTAATTTTATGCAAATTTTTTGATAATCCTTACAATTTTATGCTGATTGATAATCGTAGCACATTGATGCTAACTGATAATCCTATCTTATCGTTAGTTTGTCAAGTACTGGCCTCGAGATCGGGCTTAAATCCTGGGGTCATTTTAAGAGTGCCGGGATTGGAAAATGCTCATAAACGGAACACAAAGCAATGAAGTGTAAATGATGATACTGCAAAGTATTTCCCATCGCTTGCTGGAAAAAGAGATGAGATGGCACTGATATGCAGTTGTTTATCCATTCATTCCCTTTTGGTTGTAAACAACAAATATCACTGAATAAGAGTGAGTGATTTGTAATTCAAGATGAGCACATTACCCAATTTCATATGAAGTACCATGTTTTATCAATGCCCAAAATCCCGGGATTTTTCAAGGAAATATCCCGAGATCGAGACTGGAGAGTCGGGATCCCGATATCACTGGATTTCTTGAAAATACACTATTTGATCACAAACTACACATCAAATGATTACAAAATTGAGTAGAATTGTTGTTGTTGTTGATGATGTTCAATTATTTCATTACTGAAGCGCGGATGTAATTCGAATTGTTTATTTTGTGGAATATGTAAGAAAACAGTTATTCTGCCAGCACGAACGATTACTTCGTACAGGGCGATCAATCGATTCGGAAAAATTTTTTGAACGATTTAGGGCGTGCAATTATGAAAAAAGCTCAAATGGAAGAACAAATTTTAAAAAATATATATAAAGTGAATTTTAAGAATAGCCAATGAATGAAGCAGGTGGAAAGATGTGCACCTGTATGACCCTTAATGAATTTCCGACTGCATCGCAACATTGCATATTCCAGACGTTTCGTGCAAAGCGATAGAGCCCTCTAACAAACCCTAACTGCGCTGAGTGGGTATCCTTCTATGGATATGCTGCTGCTTTCTCTTGTGCTGTGTGTTTAGGCGTTTGAAGGGGAATGGAGTTTAGTTTGAAACGGTTCCATTCCTGAACCACAGTATTTTGACATAGCCAATTGCGATGATATGATAACAGATCCAATACCATTTAAAAGATATCGATTGTCACATCAAAAGCAATATTAAATCAATATTATTGGATCGAACAGCTGAACATTGCTTAGCAAAAGTCGATGTTAAACGTTTGATTCCGATCGGATAATCAATCACTATAGTGATTTCTGATCAAAAAGTGTGTTGTGAGCATACTCACAAAAGTAAGCATTATTAATTGTAAGTATACTCACAAAATCTATGCATCTAAAGAGTTAATAGTGTAAGAATGACTGCATAGATAGTTCACGAGTCAAAGTTCACCAGTTTTCTTCAATATCCACGAAGGAATGATAGCGTAATTGAATTGATTCACTGAGAATGCGATCCACGTCAATTTCTACGAATAAGCAAACAACAGTTCAAGCAAACAATTTCCTCACAAAATAGTCAAATTTTCAATTAAATTTCAAATATAACCGCAAAATCACTCACTAACTCGCATAAAATATTGAAAATTTTGTAAAAATCTGTAAATATTCAGGTAAATAACTGTAATAATAAGAATGTGGTAATAATAAGAACCAATACGAATATTCGAATATTTGCTTGCATATGTAAAGGATCGTTGGCAACTATAATACCAGTGGAGGAAAAAGGAGAACGAGCAAGATTCTCATTGCGAGATGAACGAAGATTCGTATGGTGCAGTAGAAATGGCATTGTAATGAATAGAAGAGCATTTTAAAAGCACTTCAATGAAGCAAATAAAGAGACTGACAATGGGCAAATGAAACGAAGATGATAAATTCGGAACGAATGTGAATTTCGATGACCGAATGAACGAGGCATTTCAACGCCACCGATCGATCAACAACAATTGTGTTGTTCATTTGGTGGAATTTCCCTTAAAATTATCCATTTCTTCCATCACATAATTATATTTTTTTATCGCTTATCGAATGAGTATTTTTAGTACCATTCGTAGCATTACTCTTTGAACGCATTGCATAACTGAATTAAAATACAATCTGTTTCGCAGTGCAAAGTCGAATCATGTAGATGTGATAGTAGGATTTTGAAGCGAACGATGCACAGAGATAGAGCAATCGTTAAGCAATCAGTGGAAACATTCGAATATTCGGGCGATATTCGAATGAGACTTGATGAATACGTCTAAATTACAAAGAATTCGTACGACTGATCAAATGTCAATAATGGGAATGCTTTTAGTCTGACAGAGAGGATTCAATTTAGAATGGATCTAAACAGAAATATGCACCTTAAAACCAATCGGTGAGCACTGAGAAAGGAAAGCGAAAAAGGCGAATATTGATGAATGAATGCGATGTGGATAGATGACTGTGATTTTATTCGGTCGTTTATTGTGTTTGAAAGAGACGAGCGGAAATACAAATAATAATAATAATAATAATAATAGTATGACGATAATAATAGGGCGATTTAAAGTGTTATCGATTCATGATTTCGATCTTGTATTAATGGAGATTCGAAATTACTCAGAACGATGAATGTTGGATGTCATTTTGTGACATCATATTGAAAGGCTTCTTTCGAATATGAATATTTGTCATACACTTCTCGGACACGTTCACAATTATGTTGGAAACAATACGTGGATTGAATCGATCCAACTAAGATATTTATACCTAGTGTTCGTCGGGGAGCAACTTTTTGCCGGGGAAGACCCCGTCGGGGAGCAAAGTGAACACGAGGGACATCCCAACAAAGAAATCGGAGAGCAAATTGCCCAGGGGAAGGGTCCTCGTGGGGAAGCATCCGTCCGAGGGAGGGCCCCGACCAAAAAGTCGGAGAGCAACATTGTTGGGGAACTGTCGAGGAATGGGGTACAGTCGTAGTCCCCGATGGGAACCCCGTTTCCCGTCGGAGACAACGACGGTTACCCCATTGATGAATACTGCAAGAGTTTTCATCATCAGAATCAATCAAACTAATCCGCAGCATACATCATAAGCACTCGTATCCATTGTTCATGAGTAAACAAAATAAGAGAATTCTCATTAAAAAGTAACCATATGAAATTCGATCGAATCACAACTGAATTATTCCGAACATTTATTATTCCATCAACCGAAATAGACGAGCGAATTCTTATATAAATGAATGAATAAATGTTCGTCACGCGAATAAAAATGAAATTAACTTAGCGTTGTACAATAAACAGATGAACAAAGCGCAGACAAGTGCAGTGGTTTTTTTATGGATTTGGTCAAAAGAACAAAAAAGAAAAAAGTACCTATGCATCAATGAGCATTTCATAGGGAAAAAAGGAAATGAAAAATAAAATGATAAATGAAGAAGCGGGCAATTTGCTACTAAATCTTTGCGAGAAACTCAATTCACATGCATACATCGCCGCGTATGAATCCAACGACACCACAAAAGTGACTCATTTTTCAAGATTTGACATGCAGTTTGTTTTCTTCGAAATGAGTCAAAGCGCAGCAGCGATCAATCACTTATGAATTGATTTGAGTGCTTTTGTTGTAAGTGAAACATTCTACTAAGTTCACTACATGATGCTCACTCTGTGCTCATGACGGATAGTTTAGAGCCGAAAAAGTGCGCATTGAGTAGAAGTATTGTGGGACTGTACTGGATCTATTGCAATTGATTGGAGTACACGTGGGTCCGAGCATAACCTCTGAGAGTTATGTTGAAGACTGTTCAATTTTTCATCAAAACGAGAATTTTGGTGATTTCATTGGGAAAAAATTCATTAAGAAATGATCAAATATACTTGAATTAAGACAGAATTGTCGCTTCTCAACAATACTTCATACAAACATTGTTTAACGATAACAATTTGATAATGAATTTTCAATCAACTCATAATCAAAAACTTCTGAAAGTGTTTGATACAGAAATGTTATTGAGGAACAATGAAATTACGTTTATCCTTCACATAATTGCATCGTAGAGCTTTGAGTATTTTGAATGAATGAGTCTTATAGTAAGATTCAGTCAAATTTCGTTGAAAAAGAGCCAATGTCTTCTGTTTCGAAATTGAGAGAAATGTCATTTTTTTGCATTTGATCCTTTCAAATTGAATTCTCCAGCGTATTCCGACAAAAAATAGTTTTGAGAAGATTTTGGGTGGCATGCATTAGCAAGAAATTTGGAAAAAGAGAGAACATGTTATTCAAGTGAATCATCAGTACAGAGTTCATAAATGCAATCTAAAGTAATTTTTTGGAGTTGATGGAATGGAGATGGGCCGGTGACCAATGACCGAAACCGAAAGCGATGGTTCGCTCAAGGGTTATGATGTTCTTAAAGTAGAGGTTCTGAGCAATTGAATGCTACAAAGAAATTCACATGTTACCGAGCAAACCTAAGAGTATGGTTACCTTGAAGATGGTAACTTCTAAAAATCTATAGTAGCGAACTGATATTGATCAATAGTGATAGAATGAACATGAATGCGCGGTTTTGCGCTTGTTGTTGAGATAGCTTCATGAAAATAGCCATAACTCCTCAGGAAAGCCGAACTGCTCGGCAAAGCATATGATTTTCTAAATGTAGAGATTCCATTGGATCGAATAGTGCGCACTAATGAAGATGTTATTGAAAAACCTGAGTGTACGGTAGATTTGAGGATGGTAAATCTACAGTTTTATTATAGCCATGAATTAACGGCTATATCTTCTCAAGTAAGGAGAATTGCCCGACAATATATATGATTTTCTGAATCCAGAGGTCCTGTGAAATCGATTGGTGTGGAGAAATTGATATGTTACTGGGCAAACTTGAGGGTACCATTAGCTTGAAAACGACAATTTCATGAATATCACATCTGTTGGTATGGGAAGTCATGATAGGTGTTGAAGTGTTCATCGAAATTTAAGAGTGTGATGTATGGTGATCAAAATGATAATTTATTATGAGATGTATGATCGGAAATGATCACAAATGAATTAGTACTGATTGATTCTTTGGAAATGCTTCGTTAGATTTGTACATTTGCTGTTGATTGATGGTATCAGAGATATGCTAATTTCAATATTAATTCAGCTGAAATTGAGAAAACTTCTGATAATCATATGACTTAAACAATTATCCGTAATAGAGTTCGAGTTCTTGCAGTACAATTGTTGCTGAATAAATGAAGCAAGCACATAAAATGACTGTTCTAGTTTCCTGGATGGAAATTTGTTGGTGACAGTCAAAGACGTTAATGACGATGCCCACCGTCTTCATTACTTTCTCATCGAAACATGCATTTGATCAAGAAAAGTGCCATCAGAGTTGCACAATTTCTACCAATTAACTAGCACAGAAACAATTCACTTTCATGATGTGAGGAGTATCATTGACTGAACTCCATCAATCATGTTTTGATATTCAATGTTGCTTGACCAATGCAACACAATAGGTGCACAATAAACACATGCATTACGTCATAGCAATAGATGCAGTAAGCCATAGCATAGCATAGCATGTTTCATTGAGATGATCGATTGATTGAAATGGACTCTCGCATCCTAATCTTATCATTTTAATGCATGTTGATGCGTGAGTCCAAAAGACATTGTTTTTTTGTGTCGTTCTGATTCCTCAGAAGTGGCATCATGCTTGCTAAGCTGTTGATGCTTTCGTTACTAATACAAAAATACCATCGCAAACATTCTCGAAACATCATGACAATTAATTCTGAAATTTTGATAGGACTATCCGTCATGAAGATATTTTCACGTTGATTCTTTGATAATTTCAATCTGTGCGTGTATTATAGGAATGTTTTATCCACGCTTTGAACATATTCTCCGGTATGTTTGCATGCTCACTTCACCCTGAAGTAAAGAAATTTTGAGTTCAGCGCTATATGAAGACAGGAAAACTGCTCAAGTTGATTGAACTTCCATTCAGTAATTGGGCATTACCGAAACCGATTATTATTGATATGTTCAAGAATGGACGTAATGTTTTACATGAGTATTGTTGCATCATATAGTAGGCAAAGCAAAACCATGCTAATATCTCACATTGTGATATTGTCAGGTTGAACCACATCACACTATTGTCACTTTCACCGATAAGCTCTGTTTCTGTATTCAGGCAAAACCGATTCAATTTTACTGATGTTACGATTACCCTACAATAGTAATGTGTCTGTCCGATTCGATAAGACATTGATGATTCAGTTTGAAGATATAGCCTTCTTTGAATCCGTGAACATAGGTACTTTATTGTTCGACAGCGATTTGCTCATTAGAGCGATTCGGCTGCATAGACATACAATTGAACATCTCAGCTGTATCAGTCGCCTTTCACGTGCATTTCATCATGATTTAGGCTGATTATGATGTCAGTGAACAGTATTTTATCAAGGCAATCAGTTATCATTACTCAGAATTGACTATATGTTCATGCTCTAGTGTTCTCTTTGATGAAACTGTTTCAATCGTACAATATCAAATAGCTGATCAAGGATCAAAACTTTTGATGATGTTGTTTACTCAATACATTGGACTTTCGCAATAGCCCTCTGAATGCACTCTGTCAAAAACGTCAAACGACGTTCCATACTTACAATGTTTTAAACACGCACGTGTACACCCACACACGCTCGCATCCAAAACATGACACTCAGGATTCATGAAAAGTCTGCGTCTCTACTTTCTCGCATATTCTCATGCTATTTTCCCTCTCAGTAGTCATCGCAGTGCTATTTCGACAATTCTCGGCTTGATGACGAGAGCAGACACCCACCTGTCAATCGATTTTTTTCTCATCAAACTCCACCAAGATGACTTAACTCACTTGCAATTCTGTTAGCACAATTGTACGATTCTTTGGTTCGTATTAATTTATGATACATTCCATTCATATGAATTTTTGATTTTTTTAAAATTTGACTGATTTGATCTATTCCCATGAATAGTACCATACCAATTGATCATCACAGATCATGTCAAAGTAACTGCCTTACTGACGTGTTTATAAAGCATTCATTTACTATAGTCGTGAATGATTTATGTGGTCGATTGTTGATGCGTTATACATCTTTCTATATTTTATTCGTAATTTTAGTTTTTTCATTATCTTTGATAATTTAGTAATATTGTAAGAATTGTGAGAATCGCATTGAATTGCTGTGATTGTTTTAAAATGAAATTGATGAAAGCTGCAAATTATTCATTCAATACTATTTCAGGTGGAGATGATCGAGCAAGGTGTGACAGCTTTAACGATGCTGTCACTGCGGATCGATTCGAAGCGAAGGTGAGGAATTAAATCATTTATGTGGTGATTTAATTTGTTACTCAGCGGTTTGAAATGACTTGATTATCAATCGGTTTATTGATTCCTCGTAATCTGATATGAATTGCCGTATTTTCAGTGAGTATGGTGGACGACGATTGGATGGACGTTTTCGTTCGATGGATACGTTTTCGATCGATGGTGGTCGGTGGTTGATGACGGCGTTCTGGATAACAACAGCACGAAAGATCATCACTATTCAACATTCCATATATCGGATCAGCAAGGACGTCAACATGCCAAACTCAAATTCAGTATCAAAAGGTAAACAATCAAATAACAATAACCGACAATATGGCACGATAGCGCGTGGAAGCGCTGGTTAGGAGATTGAACTTTATTTTCTTTTCATTAGAACTTGAATAAATTATCTGGAGTTGAACAACTCCTCATTTTTGATTACTTATTTTCACTTCTATTAGAATTTAGGGACCAGGAATAAAATTAAGTCGTGGTCAGTGACCACATTTATGCATGCTTTATTCTTTTATTCTTTAATTCATTTAGGAATATTGTGAATGGCAATTGTAAATGGTTGTATTGTGAATTTGAGAATGTTTCAACAATATTGTGAATATTTGTATATGTAGTTAAATGCTTGTAAGTAGTACTTTATTAGATGACAATACAGTGATAGATATTGTGGTACATTGTTCATTGTTACAAAACTTATCATTGTTTATCGAAATACGTTTCCAAAGATATTAATGTTGCGTCATATGTTTTAACTGGGAGGGTTTTTTAGTGATTTTTAATTCAGTTGTTAATATTAGTTGCGCTATTATTGTATTATGTTATTGTTATCATTATAATTATCACTGTATTGTCATGGGCTAAGAAGTTTAGCGGGCAGTAGAAGTTTAGTGGTTCTGTAATAGATGATGATTCTAAACATTAATGAAAATAAATTTTTCATCCAATCAAATTAAAAATGAGGAAATGCCGTTTGAAAGAATTCGATATCAAAGGAAAATTGTGGTATTGAAATTTGTTTGCAATTTATTCTTTAACGTTGTGAACTAATTGATTTGTATATATGTATTGATGTTCACTGCCACGAATTGTCATGCATGTTTTCATTATTTATATATTTATTCATTTTGTATATCTATCATTATTGTCAACATTTTGAACTTTTTTATAGGGGTTGTGGGTAGGGCGAAGGAGGGATGCGGCACGTAATGACCCGCTTAACTCCGGAGCCAGAGGTTCACTGTCTCCAACTCAAATCTATAGCCTTTCAATTGATCTGTAGTGATCATACGGGAATGTTAACGAGCGACTCAGCGCTAGTTGAGATAGCTTTAAAAAATAGCTAGATCTCCTAAACAAAGCAAAATGGCTCGACAAAATATATGATTTTCATTATCCAGAGATTCAGCTCGATCGATTGGTGTGAAGAAATTGATATGTTACTGGTCAAAGCTGAGGGTACGGTAGGCTTGAATCTCTTTCCCCGAATATCATCACAAAAATTGATATATCTCCTCGCAAAGTGGAAATTTTTAAGCCATCATTTCATTATTAGAAAGAAAAGATTCTGCTCGATCGAACGATGTATAAATGATGATATGTTTCCGGGCAAAGCTGAGGAGACAGTGAGCTTGAATACATCAAACTCAAATTTCTAGAGTTATGTATAGCCTTTCAATTGATCTATAGTGATCATACGGGAATGTTAACGAGCGACTCAGCGCTAGTTGAGATAGCTTTAAAAAAATAGCTAGATCTCCTAAACAAAGCAAAATGGCTCGACAAAATATATGATTTTCATTATCCAGAGATTCAGCTCGATCGATTGGTGTGAAGAAATTGATATGTTACTGGTCAAAGCTGAGGGTACGGTAGGCTTGAATCTCTTTCCCCGAATATCATCACAAAAATTGATATATCTCCTCGCAAAGTGGAAATTTTTAAGCCATCATTTCATTATTAGAAAGAAAAGATTCTGCTCGATCGAACGATGTATAAATGATGATATGTTTCCGGGCAAAGCTGAGGAGACAGTGAGCTTGAATACATCAAACTCAAATTTCTAGAGTTATGTATAGCCTTTCAATTGATCTGTAGTGATCATACGGGAATGTTAACGAGCGACTCAGCGCTAGTTGAGATAGCTTTAAAAAAATAGATAGATCTCCTAAACAAAGCAAAATGGCTCAATAAAATATATGATTTTCTTTATCCAGGGATTCAGCTCGATCGATTGGTGTGAAGAAATTGATATGTTACTGGTCAAAGCTGAGGGTACGGTAGGCTTGAATCTCTTTCCCCGAATATCATCACGAAAATTGATATATCTCCTCGCAAAGTGGAAATTTTTAAGCCATCATTTCATTATTAGAAAGAAAAGATTCTGCTCGATCGAACGATGTATAAATGATGATATGTTTCCGGGCAAAGCTGAGGAGACAGTGAGCTTGAATACATCAAACTCAAATTTCTAGAGTTATGTATAGCCTTTCAATTGATCTATAGTGATCATACGGGAATGTTAACGAGCGACTCAGCGCTAGTTGAGATAGCTTTAAAAAATAGCTAGATCTCCTAAACAAAGCAAAATGGCTCGACAAAATATATGATTTTCATTATCCAGAGATTCAGCTCGATCGATTGGTGTGAAGAAATTGATATGTTACTGGTCAAAGCTGAGGGTACGGTAGGCTTGAATCTCTTTCCCCGAATATCATCACAAAAATTGATATATCTCCTCGCAAAGTGGAAATTTTTA